>JAODAL010002990.1:0-182700 GCA_025379985.1 Phyllomedusa bahiana
AAATGCTGCTGCTGTCGTGCCCCCCACCCCCACTTTTTTCTTTGTCACTCTGGGGCCTAATACTGTTTTGCCGCCTCCAGAATGTCATTGTGCCACTGCCTGACCTCATACTGCTGCCGCCGTGCACTCCGCTCTCAGTCATTGTGCCACTCTGTGGCTTCCTGGTGTTTTGCCACCTCCAGAATGTCATTGTGCCACTGCCTGACCATCATGCTGCTGTGGCTGCCGCCTTTCACCTACCACACTCTGTCACTAATGTTGCCACCTGAGCTCTCAGCTTGTTTTTTTCCAGCTTTCGCTGGCATGACTTTATCAGGCTACATTCCCACTTCAGTTTTTTGGTCAGTTTTGCCCTCTTAAGTGTCCAGGGAATTTTATAGTGAAGCGATTCTAAGAGCGGCGGCAGTCATCTGCGTGTCATACTAAAACACAACATTGTATGAAGACCAAACCAAGCTCCCTCTGCATATTTAAGCATGGCACAACGTTCTACAGCACCCTGCAGGCTCTGTGCAGCCTGGAAATAGCTGCTTTTTAACGCGATTCGTGCCGAAGTAATTCGGAACGAAACGAATTTTGTCGGAAAATTCGGCGAAGTGACCGAACCGAATTTTTGAGAAATTCGCCCATCTCTACCGATGACCATTAAAGTCTATGGGAGAGGAACAACACCTTCATTCTTACACCCAAACAGGGCTGGAGAAGCTGGAATTAACATCCACAACAGAAAACTGGATTCTTGCTACATCTTAGGCAAGACAATTAGGCAAGAAGAGTCACAGAAAAAAAGTAACAGACTTTTCACTATCCCTGTCCTGTACCACAGCATGACCCTTAAACCGGCATGACCCACAAATTAAAAAGTGCCAGAAGGCAGTATTATTTGAACCATCATTTTACTTGAACTGGATATTGACTATCCCTGTCCTGGACTGCAGCATGACCCTCAAACCTGTCTGACCCACAGATTAAAAATTGCTTGAAAAAGGAGTCTTTTAACTACCATTTTAGTTGAACTGGACATTGACTGTACCTGTACTGGACCGCAGGATGAACATTAAACCTGTTTGACCCACAGATTAAAAAAAGTGCCGGAAAAAGGAGTCTTTGAACCACCATTTTAGTTGAACTGTACATTAACTATACCTTTCCTGGGCCACAGCATGAGCCCCAAGCCTGCATGAGCCCAGATTTAAAAAGTGCCGGAAAAAGGAGTCTTTCAACCACCATTTTAGTTTCACTGGACATTGACTATACCTGTCCTGGGCCACAGCATGAGCCCAAACCTGCATGACCCCCCAGATTAAAAAAGTGCTGGAAAAAGGAGTCTTTCAACCACCATTTTAGTTGAACTGGACATTGACTATACCTGTCCTGGGCCACAGCATGAGCCCTACACCTTCATGACCCCCAGATTTAGAAAGTGCTGGAAAAAGGAGTCTTTCAACCACCATTTTAGTTGAACTGGACATTGACTATACCTGTCCTGGGCCACAGCATGAGCCCCAAACCTACATGACCCCCAGATTTAGAAAGTGCTGGGAAAAGGAGTCTTTCAACCACCATTTTAGTTGAACTGGACATTGACTATACCTGTCCTGGGCCACAGCATGAGCCCTAAACCTGCATGACCCCCAGATTTAAAAAGTGCTGGAAAAAGGAGTCTTTCAACCACTATTTTAGTTGAACTGGACATTGATTATACCTGTTCTGTACCACAGCATGACCCCTAAACCTGTTTTACCCACAGATCACAAAGTGGCATTATGCTATTTTGTACAGTGACTGTCATTTAGTATATTTTTTATAACTGACATTTGTTTACAGAATTTATTTAGGGAAGTTTTATTTATAGTTTTACATTATTATCATTTTGCTTTTTTTCAAGTGTGAGAACATACAACATACACCCCCCCCCCTGCAGTTTATAAGGTTTTTTTTACATGTAGATGTGTTAATTCATTCGCACACCCCATAAGTAATAAAAATGTCCTAATCATCCCCAAAACACTTCTTAGTTGATGTCACGAGTGGCGCTGCAGCCCGGGGGCTGGGCTGCAGGCGCACTCGCTGGCCGTTAACACGGGCCACACCGGGTGCGGGCAGCGCCGCGTCCCGTGTGCAGCCCCGTCCCAGAAAGTCTTCCTCCTCACCTGACCCTGCTCCGGACTGTGTGCGCGGCCGATGCGCGTGCCCCGGCCCCGTAGGGCACGCGCGTGCTGGCTCTCGCAGATTTAAAGGGCCAGCGCGCCCATAATTGAAAACACCTGCCGCTGTCCCTATATATACGCTCCACCTCTTCCTGGCCCTCGCCGATTCCATAGAGCCCATTCCTATGCGAGGAAGCCCTTTCTACGTTCCGGTTGTCTGTCCTGTGTACCAGTCCCACCAGCTTACGTTCTCCGACCACGAACCTTCACTGCCTGCCCCGACCTTCCGACCCGTCCCTGACTATGCGTTTGCCTGCCGATTCTGTACCACGCTATTCCTTGGCTACCACCGCAAGCAAGTCACATCAGGGGTAGCGACCTGGTGGAATTCCGCCGCAGCAAGTCCATCCCGCTTTGCGGCGGGCTCTGGTGAACACCGGGTTCCACTTAGACTCCGCTCCCCGGTGTGGCTTCCGCCATCGCTTGCGGTGGCTCAGTGGATCCACAACCCAGGTCCGTTACAGTTGGAATCGGCCATGGATCCACCAAGGTTCCGTTACCCAGCCTGGAAGATCTGACGTCCATCGTTGCCCAGCAGTCCCAGCAGCTGACGCAGCAGGCACAGCAGTTGGGTCAGCTGACGTCCATGATGCAGCAACTCGTCGCCTCCCTACGGCAGTCTCCACCGTCTTCACCGCCAGTTCCTGCACCTGCCGGTGCCCTCGCCGCACTGGGGCCTAAGCTCCGGCTTTCGCTTCCCTCAAAGTTCGAGGGAGACCCGAAACTATGCAGGGGGTTTATTACACAGTGCTCTATGCACGTGGAGCTAATGGCCGGCCAGTTCCCATCCGAACGCGCAAAAGTGGCGTTTGTCTTCAGCCTGCTCTCTGGGAAGGCTCTGGCATGGGCCACCCCCCTCTGAGACAGGGGAGATCCTCTGGTGGGCGACCTGCAGGCCTTCTTCAAGGAGTTCCGCTGCGTTTTTGAGGAACTGGCACGGGCTTCGTCAGCGGAGACCGCACTCCTAAATTTACGTCAAGGAGAATCCTCGGTGGGTGACTACGCCATCCAATTCCGTACTTTGGCCTCGGAGCTGACCTGGAATGAGGCCGCCCTCTGCGCCACTTTCAAGAAGGGCATCTCTAGCCGGGTAAAGGATGCCCTGGCCGCAAGGGATTTTCCGGCTTCCTTGTCTGAGTTGATCCACCTGGCCACGCGGATTGATGTGCGTTTCTCTGAGAGAGAAGAAGAGCTCCGCCAGGAACGCGACTCTGCTCGACCTCATCGCTTCCTGCGTTTGGCTCCGGTATTCCAGAAATCTCCGGTACCGCCACCTCAGCATTCCAGCGAGGAGCCCATGCAGGTTGACCGCGCGTTACTCTCAGTACAAGAGCGTGCCCGACGCCGCACCGAAAACCTATGCCTGTACTGTGCTAGTCCAGAGCACTTCTTGAGGGACTGTCCGCTTCGTCCACGCCAGGGAAACGCTCGCACCTAGGGCACATGGGAGAGGCGTCCCTGGGTGTGCACAGTTCCTCTCCACGTCTGACCATGCCGGTGCAGATCACTTCTAGTTCAGGGAGTGAGATTCAAGCCTCTGCCTTCTTGGACTCCGGCTCGGCGGGAAATTTTATGGATGTCGCCCTGGTGTCGAAGCTTCGCCTTCCCACCGTTCGCCTCGATAAGCCTCTGGCGATCTCTTCAGGAAGTGGGGAGGTCCTGCGCGATACCATCCAGTACCGTATGGGCCCGTTACTATGCATGTAGGGGCACTCTATGGCGAGAGAATCGTGTTCTACGTATTACCCCGTTCTTCGTCTGCTATCCTGTTGGGGTTACCCTGGCTGCAATGCCACGCCCCGGTCTTGGACTGGAAGACGGGCGAAGTTACACGATGGGGATAGGACTGCCAGCATCGTTGTCTGTCCGCACCGCGCCCGGTGCGTCCCACTTCTCCGCCTGCGCCCAAGAAGCCGTTGCCTGGGTTACCTACAGAGTACCAAGAACTCTCCGACGTGTTCTCCGAAAAACAGGCTGACTCCTTGCCACCTCACCGGTCCTACGATTGCCCTATAGACCTTTGCCTGGCACGACCCCTCCCCGGGGCACAGAGTCCTACCCACTGTCGGTCCCCGGAAACCAAGGCCATGTCAGACTACATTCAGGAGAACCTCAAGAAAGGCTTTATCCATAAGTCCTCTTCACCAGCTGGAGCAGCTTCTTCTTTGTGGAGAAGAAGGATGGCTCACTTCATCGAACCCTCTGCAATCGACTACCGCGGTCTGATATAAGTTTACGTGAAAAACCGCTATCCACTGCCGCTTATCTCGGAGCTTTTCGTACCGACTTCGGGGGCTAGGGTCTTCACCAAAATGGACTTACGAGGGGCCTATAACCTTATCCGGATCCGAGAAGCGCTACGAGTGAAGACGGCATTCAACACGCGGGACGGGCATTTCGAATACCTAGTTATGCCCTTCGGTCTCTGTAACGCCCCTCGGTTTCTTCAGGGGTTCGTTAACGACATCTTCAGGGATCTCTTATATGTATGCACGTGGTCGTGTATCTGACGCACTATTGATTTTTTCGCCCTGATCTCAAGTCCCCACACGTCTCCATGTGCTCCAGTCCTATAGTCGCCTTTGGAGAATCGCCTCTTCGCCAAATTTGGAGAAATGCCAATTTCACCAATCCCAGCCTGCCTTCCTCCGGGTATATTTTGTTTCCGCCAGGGATTGCAAATGGATCCGCAAGCAGTCGGCCGTTTCCCGCAGTGGCCTAGTCCAACAGGGCCTTCGGGCGATTCAACGGTTCCTCGGCTTTGCAAATTATTCACCGTAAGTTTATCCCCACACTTTTCGACGCTAGTGGCATCCCATGTGGCCTTACTAATGAAGTCTGGCAACCCAGAGTTGTGGCCACAAGCGGACCGAAGATGCCTTCGCCGGCTCAAGGCGGCTTTGCATCGGCTTCCGTTTGTCTCGTCCGGATGTAGTGAACCCATTTTTTTCTGGAGGTGGACGCATCATCCGTTTGAGCAAGGGCGGTGCTCTCTCAGAGGGATTCCAAGGGCAAGTTGGTCACGTGCGGGATCTTCTCGAAAACGTTCTCTCCTGCGGAGAAGAACTACACCATAGGTGACCGTAGACTGCTGGCCATTAAATTGGCCCTTAAGGAGTGGCGTCATCTGCTTGAAGGGGCCCGTCATCCAGTTTACTATCTACTCGGACACAAGAATCTTGTGTACCTCCAGATGCTCAGCGCCTTAATCCCCGGCAGGGCTCGTTGGCCCTCTTCTTCTCGCGCTTCAATTTCACGATCCATTTCTGCCCAGCCGAGAAGAACGTCAAAGCCGATGCTCTGTCTCGGGCGTCGGACGTGCTAGGGGAGGACTCCCACACTCCTCACCTCATTCCTCCCAACCGTCTGGTCACCGTGGCTCCTGTAGATTTACGGCCTAGGGGGTACCTCCGGGCAAGTCCTATGTGCGTCCATTCTTCGGAGGAGATATCCTGAGATGGGGTCATGGCTCTCGGGTTGCGGCCACCCGGGAGCTCGGAAGACTCATCAGCTCATTGGTCGGTACTACTGGTGGCCCGACCTAATCAAGGATGTGAAGGATTTTGTGGCCTCGTGCTCTTCGTGTGGTCGCAACAAGACACCTCACCTCAAGCCGGCAGGATTGCAACTTCCTCTGCCCGTTCCGGACCGTCCATGGTCCCAGATTGCCATGGACGTTATCACGGATCTCCCGCCGTCGGCGGGTAATCCTGTCATTTGGGTCATCGCCGATCGCTTTTCTAAGATGGCGCATTTTGTACCTTTGCCTGGACTTCCGTCAGCACCTTGTCTGGCGACCCTCTTCTTCCTGCATGTCTTCCGCCTGCATGGCCTTCCTCGACACATTGTGTCCAATCGCGGAGTTCAATTTGTCTCCCGTTTTTGGCGGTCTCTCTGTTCTCAGCTCAAAGTGGATATGGACTTCTCCTCCGCTTACTACCCGCAGTCGAAAGGGCAGGTAGAAAGGACTAACCAGATCTTGGAGAACTACCTACGTCATTTCGTCTCGGGCCAGCAAGACGAGATTGGGCAGCTTGTTACCTGACCGAATCGACCACAATTCCTTGGACTCTGATTCTACGGGCGCGCTCCCCGTTTTTTCGTGGTGTATGGACTACATCCCGCCCGCCCCTCCCGCTGTCATCGTCGCGACGTTCTGCGGTGGACTCCCTGATCCGTGACCTGAAGTCTCTTTGGGACACCACGCCGCAATCGTCGCTCCGCGCCCCCGCTCGGAAGAAGCTCCAGGCAGAGAAACACAGGAGGACTCCGCCCTCGTTCCAGCCTGGGGATAAGGTCTGGTTGTCCTCCAAATATGTTCGTCTAAGGATTCCGTCCTACAAACTGGGTCCCCGGTTCCTTGGCCCTTTTGAAGTCCTGAAGAAGATCAATCCGGTGGCCTACAAGCTCCGGCTCCCCCCCTCGATGCGTATTCCGAACTCCTTCCATGTTTCCCTGCTAAAGCCAGTCATCTTGAACAGGTACGTTCGGAGGGTGTCTCCCCCTGCGCCGGTGGCCGTATGCCTCGGACTTCCTTTGCCGTGAGGGAAATTCTGGGCTATGAAGACGACCAAGGGAAACGTTACTTTCTTATTGATTGGAAGGGGTTCGGTCCCGAGGAAAGATCGTGAGAGCCGGGAGAAACATCATGGACGAAACTTACTCCAGAGATTTCTCAGGGCAAAAGAGGGGATAGACCTAAGGGGGGGGTACTGTCACGAGTGCGCTGCAGCCCGGGGTCCGGGCTGGCATGGCGCACTCGCTGGCCTTAACGCGGGCCGCACCGGGTGCGGGCAGGCGCGGCGTCCCGTGTGCACCCCGTCCCAGGAAGTCTTCCTCCTCACCTGACCCTGCCGGACTGTGTGCGCGGCAGTGCGCGCGCGGGCCCCGCCCCGTAGGGCGACGCTGCGCGCGGCTCTCGCAGATTTAAAGGGCCAGCGCGCCCATATAATTGAAAACATCGCCGCTGTCCCTATATATACGCTCCAACCCTTCCCGGCCCTCGCCAATTCCATAGAGCCCCATTCCTATGAGAGGAAGCCCTTTCTACGATCCGGTAGTCTGTCCTGTGTACCAGACCAACCTGCTTACGATCACCAACCACGAACCTACGCTGCCTGCCCCGACCTGCCGAACCGTCCCTGACTATGCGTTTGCCAGCCGATTCTGTACCGCGCTATTCCTTGGGCTACCACGGGAAGCAAGTCACATCAGGGGTTAGCGACCTGGTGGAATTCCGCCGCAGCAAGTCCATCCCGCTTTTGCGGGGCTCTGGTGAACACCGGGTTCCACTTAGACTCCGCTCCCTGGTGTGGCTTCCGCCATCGCTTGCGGTGGCTCAGTGGATCCACAACCCAGGTCCGTTACAGTTGAGAAGACATTTGCCCTCCTGGCTTCTGAGAGTGATTCAGCCAATCAATTCATTGGTTTCATTTTTCCTCCAAATCCTTCTTCAGTGATTAGGGACAGACTCCCCTGGAGATCAAATGATGCAACCCCATAGTGACTCCAGTCCCAAAAAATTTTAAGCCTCAAATTGTGCAATTTGTGTCCAGCCCTGGAGCCCTTTTTGACATTACTTAACCTCACAGTAATCACCTTTTTCAAAATCTTATTTTTTAGAGAAACTTGAAGCTCTCCTGATTGCCCCTAACGGTGAGATCCAGTGCTGCCGTCAGTCATCTGTTAACACTGAGGTTCAGCTGCCAGGGCCAGACTTACAGTGGGTGCGGTGAGAGCCCAGGCTAGTGTCTGTCATCTATTAACACGCAGGTTCAGCTGCAAAGGCCGCAGTTACAGTGCGTGCGGTGAGAGGCAGGGCTGGCGTCCGTCATCTATTAACACAGTAAAAATGCCCTTATGACGCAGCAACTGAAGCAGAGTGCGGAAGCGGAAGTGTGAGGTAAGACCTCCAGCCTTCCTCAGTAGACAATCAAGACCTGGGTAGCGCTTGCCCCTCCGTATGAGTGCGGAACAATTGGTTGACGCTCCTGTTCCAGCCAGGTGCCCTTTTTCTTGGCATTCTTTTTCTCATTTTACTCAACATGTTGGAACAAATTGTCTCTGTTCTTTGTTCTCTGTCCATGCTCCATACTTCATGTCTTCTGAATAACCTACATCTGGTCAAGTCTTCCTGTACCTCCCTTGTACAATTCAGAGGAATATTTGTACCAGCTATTTTGTACATGCAAGTTTTTTTAGTAGTTTAATTCTAGAAAACACATTTTTAAAATAGGATGGAATCCCATCACGTCTTTGTTTCTCTTTTTTTTAATTGTATTAAATGGGTTGTCTCACTAGTGGGATTTCTAGCTATGTTAAAGATCTTGCAAAAACAAGTCATTTTGACAGCACCATGCCCCATAAAATTCAAAACATGACCCTTCAGCCACTCTTGACAATTGTGAAGAACAAATGTCTGTTAGAAACCACATTTTTTACAATAGGACCTGTAGTATAGCTATATGTCACAGCAACATGCCCCCAAAAATTCAAAACATGACCCTTTGGCCAGTCTTGACAATTGTGAAGAACAAATGTCTGTTAAAAACCACATTTTTTACAATAGGACCTGTAGTATAGCTGCATTTCACAGCAACATGTCCCCAACAATTCAAAACATGACCCTTTGGCCAGTCTTGACAATTGTGAAGAACAAATGAATGTCTATTAAAAGCCACATTTTTTAAAATAGGACCTGCAGTATAGCTGTATGTCACAGCAACATGCCCCCAAAAATTCAAAACATGATCCTTTGGCCACTCTTGACAATTGTGAAGAACAAATGTCTGTTAGAAACCAAATTTTTTAATATAGGACCTTTAGTATAGCTGCATTTCACAGAAGCATGACCCAAAAAATTATAAGAATGACTTCTCAGCCTCTGTTAAAAATTGTGAGGGAGAAATCCCACTGAGAAGCCACATTTGTGTTCCAAAGGACCTTGATAATAGCTATATCTCACAGCACCATGACCCCAAAACCATTGACAGTGCAAAAAATTTGAAAGATGAAGTAAGTAAATGGAGTACGTTTTTTTCATAACAACTTGTACAATTGGTGTCTTTTATAGTCTCCTCACCGCAAAACAAGCAAAAGGACCATTTGGGAACTGAGAAAAAAATTGCAGTAAGAAATTATCATTTTAAAAAAACATTTTCAAGAGGACCATTTTTGTTTGAAGAGGAATGTGAAGTAGACCGGCAACTAATCGGTGACCTCGGCAATTGGGGCCACAACATCATCAGAGATCCATGCCTGATTCATCTTGATGAAAGTCTAACCTTCAACATTATCTGTGGAAAGCCAGATGCGTTTGTCTGCGTTCAGCTGTGCTGAAGATATGACGCTGGCTGCTGGGCAGGACAACACCTCTATGGCGTGGCCAGCGAGCTCGGGACCTGCATCCATTTTGGATACCCAGAAGTCGATTGGGTCCGGAACATATCCAAAAACATCGGTGTTGAGACGCAGATAGTCGTGCACCATCATCTTAAAGGGGATTTGCCACCAGACCAAGTACTGACCTCCGTTAAGTATGAGAGCAAGATGTCAACAAATCAAGCTGAGTCATGAAGCTGCAGAGGAGAGAGGGAGAGGGGAGGGGGGAGTGAGGAATCCAAAGGGAGCATCTCAAAACTTAAGTGAACTAATAAACAGTACAACAGTGGATTCAATACAGCAAGACACAGAGCCTCAGACGGCACTGTCAGGAGAAACGTTATCTGCTAAGCAGCTTATGTAATGTAAACAAATCAAGCAGCAAGACACAGAGACGCACACAGACACACACAGCCAGAGTGCAGAGCCTGCATAACGGATCCTGTGACATGTTCACTCAAATAATCAAACTATAACTTGTGAATTCTGTATACAAAAGAGAACACCTATTCTAAACAGCAGATTGAAAGCTTCTTCATCAGATAAAGCAGGGATCTAATAACACTACAGCTAGTTATTCTGTATACAAAAGAAAACATATTGCTACCCGGTGCCTTAAAACACCATTCATTCTGCCTGTCATCAGATAAGAAGTGATTCACGCAAGTGCGGCCTTTCAGCTCCTGGGTCGTGACTAGGGGAAGTTTTGTGGTAACCAAGGGGGGTTGAGAAATGCTGTAGCTCTCAGAGTTTTCACTTTTTTTAATCGCATATATTTAGAAAAGTGATTAAATACCCATTTTGGAGGTTCCCACGTCAACATGGTGGCAAAACCCCTTTAAGCCGGTCTCTGTGTGTCGTATGTGTGCCCTGCATTACATGCATTGGTCAGGTGATAAATAAAGATTGCCAGGTCACCCGTGAGGCTTCTGCCACAATGCCTGCTGCTGCTGCTGCCGCAGCTACTTGGCACTCTACTGCTGTCACGTTGCTGACGTTGTTCCACCGTGACGTTTGAAGAACGTGAAGCAGACGCAACAGATGTCTCCAGTTGATCAATCAGCACGGTCTCCAATTCCTGCATTTTACTCTCTATTTGGGTGGGTGGAAGGAAAGTGCAGAGTTTTGCTTTGTACCGGAGATCAAGGAGGGTGGCCACCCAAAAATGTTGTTCATTTTGAGGGCCAATGCAGGATCAGTTTGGGGGAAATTTGGAGCTCCAAGCCTCACTAGAGATGGATCCTTGATTTCCCAAGCCTCTGGCGAGGGCACAGCAAACTGATTTTCCTCCTTCCTCCCCCACCTCAAATCCACCAACGTTTTTTCCAAGGGCAGGGAAAAATTCGGTAACGTGGGTGTCCGGAACCCCTCATCCTCCTCCTCCTCCGCGTCCTCCGGCCAGCTTCAACACGCCCTATTTGCCTCAATAAAAGCACCCCTTGCACTAGCCCTGGACCCCGAACCACTGCCTAATGAACCCCAAAAAATTTTATAAACGTCGGGTTTTTCGGGATTCGACAGAAGAAAGCCCATGCCGCATCTTGTCCTCCCCTCCCCCATCCCGGGGTGGACCTGATTTTCGAGTGTCCAACGATCTTTCCCCAAACTAATCACCCAATGCTCATGCTGACAAGGGCATTGTCCGCATGACCATTTTGGTTTGGGCTCTTCAATACTTAAGGATGGTCAGACCCCCTTTTCACCTTTTCCCTCCCCACTGGGGGTCCCCCCCCTCAACACCCCCAATTCCCACCGCTGCTTATCGGGGCCATGTGTCACTTCGTACTGCGAATGCATTGCGTTCTGCCCCAATCGCTGGAGAAAGTGGAGGGTGGAATTCCGGGGTTGAGAACTTTTTGAGGGGGAGGCCGAGCTGACGCTGCAACGCAGCCAGGCGGAAAAAAAAAAGGTGCAAAGGGGAAGTGGAGCTCAGCCCTTTGAGCCTTCCTCACAGGCACCAACCCGGGGTAGCGCTTTAAAAATTTCCCCGGAAAGGTTCATGACGTGCCCCCAGAAAGGGTATTGCTCCACCTACCGATCTTAAGGGGCGGCCAGCAGATTTTGACCGTTTATCGCACACCACCTTCCGGGCACAAGGGCTTGTCACCCACCACGCTCGGTCTCGTTGCGAAAGCCGTCCACAGCCCTGACTGTGTGTTGACGGTCTCCAAGACAGAAAATTTTAAACCACCTATTTTTCTCTAGCACGTGTGACACCGAGCCCTTGGGGGAAAACCCGCACCACCCTGGGGTTTTTTGAAGAGGGTCCTAAGGGAAGGCCCCGTTACCCCCCAAGGGAACACCCACCCACTCACCCATGAGCGTCAAGAGAAAGCACCCTTGGTGGGCTTACAGCCATTTCGGTGTCAGATGGACTTTCCCGGGACACAATGCAACAACGCGTTGAAATTTTAGATACACTGGCTGGCCGGGGCAGGAAGGTTTTTTCTAAAAAAGAAATGCCTGCCCAGCATCGGGTAGGGGGGGGAAGGCACGGGCCATGTTTGTGGGGGAACCCATCTGGTCCACCAGAGGAAAAAACAACATTTCCAGGCCAAAACCTGGGCAAAAGCTGCATTCACTTTTGGTTTTGGGGGAGGTTTGGGGTTTAAAGTGTTTCTCGCTCCCAAACCCTGGAAGACAGAATCGGCGCTAACGGCCACTGTCGGCATGCAGGTCGCAACTGGGGGAAGGAAAAGGGGGGGGATTGCCCTCTGGTGGGCTGGTGGTATTTGGGGCCAGGGGAGAGGCGAAGCAGGCGGACCCTTTTATCATGACTCTGGGAACAGGGGCAGCTAGAACCCGTTGGGGGGGGGCGGGGGAGGGGGGAGGCAGAGGGGGACAGTGGTTGGAAGCAGGGGATCATGTCTTTTGGGCCAAGTGTTCCCTCCATTTCAACAGCATTCGCTATATGTGCTAGACATTTTGGGTGGGTTAAACACCTAAGATTATTGCCTCTACTGACGTTTAGGGAAAAGGGCGGCTATAACACTGCTGGGAAATTCAAGCTTGCTCGAAAAAGGCCAAAGGCTTGAAGGTCCGGGCCCTTTTTCGAGGGGCGATAACGGAGCGGTTTCCGCTGTCGGGCGGCGGAATAATCCAGGGGGCCCTTGTGCCCCCGCCCTCCCCCTTTTTTGAGGCGGGACCCGTACTGACACTACCCCATCGTCTTCCTCCCACCAGGAAAGCGCTCGAAAAGCAAATTTTGCAGAAAAGCCCATTTGGATCTGCAATGTCATCATCATCATCATCAACACAGGGACTTCCTCACCTACATTCGCATCCAGGAGCTTCGGCTAAAAGCAAGAGCACTGCAAGCTTCGACCGCCCGGAAATTTTTGCCGATTGACCGGTTTCCTTCTCCCCTCTGAGGGCATCGGGATTGGGCGTAAAAGCAACAAAAATCATCCTCTTTGCCCCTTTATCTTTTTAAATGCCTTTCCACCGCAACCACATTTTTTCATCAAAGAGTTTTTCCCGAAAAGGATTATCCACAGTGGGGGGTACACGAGTTGACTTTGGGGGTCCTTTTGCTTCAGTTTGGGCGGATGCTGACAAAGAAGACGACATTTTTGGCCGTGACAAAACGAGGGTAAACTGCTGGATGCAGGTTGCATTAACCACTGTAGAACAAATTTCAATGCTGTTCTTACTGAACACAGGGCCCTGACCCCCATGAAAAGGGCCCGAGTCCTGCAACCAAGATCCCCGGCTTGCGTGTTTTCGCCACACGGGGAAAGGGGCACCTTCCTCGACCTCTACCTCCCTGTCCACACCCCCCTTTGCTCGTTCCACCTGATTTTTTCTCCATTTTAAAAGAAAAAATTTAAAAATATGGAAAGTTTTTTTACATCCTTATTGAAAGATGGAAATACAGCTATTCTAAATCCCCCTAATTTCCAACACCAACAGATTACAAAAAAGAATTGTTTTTAGAGAAACCGTAAAAGCGGTCTGGGGGAAAACCGTAAGCAAAACAACAGTTTTCTTCCTTCATCCCCCGGGGTTTACAACTGCCCAGTAGGACTAGGGAAATTTATAGTTTTTTTAAAAAACTATCATACAAGTGCGCTATCTCCCAAACTGAGATTCACCGACGCAAAAAAAAAATTCAAAAGTTACACGGAAAAATTGCGTTTTTTTTCACAATGAAAAACAAGAAATTTCAGAAAAATTTTTTTATCAAAAATTGTCCCTACAACGTGGGATTTGAAAAAAACTAGGGCCCACCCATGCAATACAGCTATTTAAAAGTTTTATAGATAACAAAATATTTTTTTCACCAAGAAATACATCAAAAAGTAACTACAAAATTTCGTATCCAAATTTAGTAAAAGAGGTGGCTATTTTTACAAAAACTGGGCCAGCAAAGTGAATCAGCTTTTAAAAGTTATACAGATAAAAAAGGTGGTTTTTGCACCAAGAAAACACAACTTGCACAAAATTTATTATTTAAATTTAAATAAAGGGGGGCTCTTTGAAAAAAAACTGCCCCACCCAAATGAAAAACACTATTTAAAAGTTATACGGATAAGAAAAGGAGTTTTTTTCCCCAAGAAAAACCCCGCAGTTACTAGAAAAAATTTTTGTATCCCCAAAAAAGTACAAAGGGGACTCTTTGAACAAACTGGGCTGCACCAAAGTGAAAATCAGCTAATTAAAATTATACGGAAAGAAAAGGTGGGTTTGCACCAAAGTAATACACCCCAGTTAAAAGAAAATTTCTGTACCTAATAAAAGACAAGGTGGCTCTTTGAACAAAAATGGGCTGCACAAAATAAAAAGGGGTGCGGCCAAAAAAGGGAAAAATGCAGGCTCAAAGCGAGTCGGTTGCACAATATACACTCCCTTTCAAAGCCTCCTTCCCTGTTTTGTGTTCACCGCACCCACCCCCCCCCCCCCCCCCCGCGGGTGTTCATGCAGACTTTTAAAAAATCTCTGCTAACTAACAAAAAGCGAAATTCCTAATCTACCTTATCTAATGTTTACACTAAAAAAATAGTTGTCTGATGAAAAAGAGAACTGGTCTCGACGGCGAGCTGATTGAGGAGACCACACAACGCCCCGCTCTATGAGAGACACGAAACACTGATGATGAAAAGGAAAAGCGTTATGCAAAACAGGGCATGGATTTTTTTCCACCAAGACAACCAACACATCACAGTCATGACGTCGCATACCCACTCACCCTGCCTAGTTCAAGCGATTTTCTGGCCCCAAATGACAGAAGTGCCGAAAATGGCGTGTAGAAAATTATTGCAGATTCTCAATAAAAATTGCTGATCGAAAATTTTCGACAACCAAAATCATAAGATTTCAACTTTGTCGATTATTTAAACACTCACCCAAATCCCCACCCATTGCTAGTTACTTTTTTTTTCATATCATGGGCCCCCCTTTTTTAATCGGGCCCCCCAGGAGTCTGTCCATCTGCCCTAATTTTGGGACCCCGCCAGTTACCATGTCCATTTTCCAAACCAATTTTTTCTTATGGTTTAAATGGCTTTTGGGCCCCCCCAGATGCTACCACTGTCCCCCCATAAAAACGTCCCGCCAGCGAACCTCCATGTTTTCCCCAAAAGGGATGTTTTTTGCCACCACCACATTACACATGTAAAAGCTTGTAAGCAAGGCCCAACTTTTAATTCTTGGGCCCTGGGCCAGAAAATGAAAGGGCTCCTGCCCTACCATGTCCATTTTTAATACCGTGCTTCTTTATTGTCAAAGGGGCTTTTGGGCCCCCCCAGAGCAGGCCCCGTAGCGCGCTACCCCCCTGCACCTACTATAAACACGCCCCTGCTTGCAAAAATCCCCTCAGTTCGCCATTTTAAAGGGAAAAGATTTTTAACCTCTCAATTTTTTTGTCACTCTTAGAGCCAAATTTTCTTCACTAAGTTGTTCCATGTATCCAATTTACTGTTATGGGTGGTAATTACAGCTTATCCTCATCTGTATAGGTATAAAAATTAACCCAAACATCTTCTCCCATTGACTTTAATGGGGTTCGAGTTCGAGTCGAACCTCGAACTGAACACCACTATTATTCGAAGTTCGACTCGAACTCGAACTTTTTACTATTTGTTCATCTCTAGTTACAAGGAGCTTGGGCAGCCTGGGAGGGAGCTGAAAGCTCTGCAGACATAATAACCATTGCAGGAGGTCTGCAGACCTGTGAAATCCTTTCCCTTCCACTACTCACACAGAAGGATGATGTCACTAGTCTTCAGTGAGGGGAGACAAGCCTTCTGAGAGGAGAGACAAGCCTACTGGGAGGAGAGATACGCCCCTGGATTTGAATCTGTAAGAGACAGTAACAGCTCAAGTCTGTGAAAGCTTGTGATGAGAAAATACCTTTAAGTCCATTTCCTAAACTGCTTTTGCTCACAATAATGGTACATGGTTACCACCCACCAGCATGGTAAATTCAACTGTATAACTCTTTCTGTTACATGGGTTTCGCATTTTAAGTTTACATGTCCCCATAGGTTTCAGAACACTTTTGTTGTACATCACCAGTACTTTGTCAGTTGGCTCAATGGAAACCTGTTTGTTCAACAGAGCATTTGGAATCACATTACAGCTTGCTCCACAATCCAGCTGAAATCCAACAAAAAGGTTGCAAAAAGTTGCTTGGCATCCTTAGCTACTGGCTACCTGATTACATTGACATTTTCTGTTGCAGGCTGCAGCTGTAGCCATGTAATGTCCTCTGCACTGTTAGTGTCTGGTGTCACAGTGTGGGCCTCTCTGAGCTATTTGCCTGTTTCCAGCCTGCAGACAGCTGAGAAATTAGTCTTCTTGCCACATGATCTGCAGGTTTCCCCCTTATGCTGGACACTTTTTCCTCTCATGTCTTTTGCCATAGTATTTACAGTGGACTATGCTTACAGGAGGGCTTTGTCTTCTCTTTCATTTCATAGATACTGCATGTACCTTATCATCCTTATCACTGCCGCTTTCCATTGACTTTAGGCTGTTTTTTTTTCAGCTCAGCAGCCTTGCAGAGTTGTATACATTTCTCTAACGTCATCTCTGCCTCTCTCAGTAATATTTCTCTGATGAGAGTGTCTCTGATGTCTCCAAATCCACAGGTTGCAGCAAGTCTCCTCAGCTCTGTCACAAATCTCTCTACATTTTTACCAGCCTCCTGACTTCTTGTGAAGAATTTGTATCTGTCTCATTCTTTTTGGGGTCACGGTGTTTATCAAATGCCTGCACAATGTCTTCTAGGACTAGGCTGTCTGTGCTCTCTGGGAATAATGTGGGGGTTATTTCTTTTACTTTTTCCCAAATTAAGTAATAAAACAGCTTTACTTTTCTTTTGTCATCACTGGGGGCCTCTGTAAGATCCACATACAGAGTAAACTCTTGCTCCCAGTGTCTCCAAGTCTGTGATAGGTTGGATGAAGTAACATCTAGGCTCTGCGGTGGTTTCAGTCCAGTCTCCATTTTGAAGCAATGACAGGGAATCTGTACTTACAGTTGCTGTGAGTCTCTGTACAGTCCCAGCCTTACACAAACTCTGAGGATTGTGCAGATGTGTTCTTCATTGGTTCAGTGCCCAGCTGCCACCATGTTACTTGTTGCTTATGATTAGTGTTGAGCGATTAGATTATGATTATGGTAGATTATGATCGATGACCATTAAAGTCTATGGGGGGCCCAAAAAACCCCTTTCTTCCAACCCAAACCACTGGAAAAGCTGGAATTAACATCCCCCAACATTTCCAAGGGGATACAGTACGTGCTACATCTTGGGGCCAACACATTAGGTTTTTAAAAGCCACAAAAAAAAAAATCCCCCAAAACCCATTCCCTATCCCTGTCTTGCACCCCCAGCAAGACCCTTTAAAACCCTTTGCATGACCCAAAAATTTAAAAAATTTGCCAGGGAAGTAAAAAAAAAAATTATTTAAACCATCATTTACTTGAACGGGGACATTGAATTCCTGCCCCGGAACGCAGCATAGCCCCAAACTCCCATCCCCAGTTTTTAAAAAATGCCGGAAAAAGGGTTTTTCAAACCCACCATTTTATTTTTTCACTGGACAAAAACTATCCCTGTCCGGGGCCACGCATGAGCCCAAACCTGCATGCCCCCAAATTTTTAAAAAGTCCCGGAAAAAGGACCCTTTGAACCCCCAAATTTTGTTTTCCCTTTGGACATTGACTAAAACCGTCCGGGGCCCCCACCCCATGACCCCCAAACCTGCAGGGCCCCCGGGTTTTAAAAAGTGCCAAAAAAAAAGGAGTCTTTAAACCCAAACCATTTTAGTTTCATTGGACTTTTTGCCCTTTTCCCTGTCATGGGCCACAGCATGAGCCCCAAACCTGCATGCCCCCAGTTTAAAAAAGGTCCCGGAAAAAAGGGTCTTTAAATTCACCATTTTTAGTTCCCACGGGAATTTTTTCTATCCCGGGTTCCGGGGCCACAGCACGACCCCCAAACCCTGCATGCCCCAATTTAAAAAAAGTGGGGGAAAAGGAGTTTTTTTCAACCCCAAATTTTAGTTTCACTGGACATTGACTATACCTTTCCGGGGCCACGCATGACTAAAACCCTGCATGCCCCCCAGATTAAAAAGGGGGGGGGAAAAAGGGAAGTCTTTGAACCACCCATTTTAGTTTCATGGACATAAAACTATCCCTTCCTGGGCCACGCATCCCCCCAAAACCTCCCTGCCCAAAAAGATTAAAAAGTCCCGGAAAAAAAGGAGTTTTTTCCAACCACCATTTTAGTTTTCACGGGGACATGGGACACCCCTTTTTCCTGGCCCACGTCCCTGTCCTGGGTGGGCGCTTCCCCCCTCCTTTTGAGTGCAGCCCAAATTGAGCTTCATTTGGGAAATACTGGGGGTTTTAAGCCCCCTTTTCCCCACCAGGGGGTTTTTTTCTTGGCATTCTTTTTTTAAATTTTCCCAAAACGTGCTGGGGAAAATTGTCTCTGTTCTTTGTTCCTGTTCTTTTGGCTCCATATCCAGTCCTTAAAATTAACCAAACATTGGTAAATTTTTCCCTTTGTACCCCCCCCTTTTGTAAAATTTCCCGGGGAATTTTTTTAACAGCTATTTTGAAACCGCAAGTTTTTTAGTATTTTTAATTCTAAAAAAACACTTTTTTAAAAAAGGGGAGGGGAATCCCCCCCATGTCTTTGTTTCCCCTTTTTTAATTGTTTTTAAAATGGGTTGTCTCAATACAGGGTTGCTAGCATGAAAAAAGATTTTTGCAAAAACAAGTCTTTTGCAATATTTTGGCCCAAATTTAACAGGCCCTACCTTTTCCTTTTTCTGACAGCACCATCCCTTTAAACCACTCTTGACAATTGTGAAAAAACAAATGTTTTTTTAAAAACAACTTTTTTTTTATAATGGGAAATGTAGTTTTGCTGCATGGTCACAGCAAAATCCCCCCCCAAAAATTCAAAAAACATCCCCTTTGAGCCACTTTGGCCAATTTTTAAAAGAAAAAATTTGTCTTTTTAGAAAAAAAAACTTTTTTTTAAAATTTAGGCCTGTATTTTTGGGCCTGCTTTTTCAAAGCAGCATGCCCCCAAAAATTTTAAAAATTTTTGACTTCTTCCCCCACTGAAAAAAATTGTGAGGGGGGAAATGCCCTTAGAACCCACTTTTCCTTTTCCCAAAAAAAGGCCCAAGATTTTTGCTGAAACTCCAGAAACATGCCCCCAAAAATTTTTAATAAATAACCCACCCAAATTAAAAATTGTAAAGGGAAAAAACCCATTTAAAAAAAGCCACATTTTGTTCCAAAGGCCCAAAATTATAGCTGTATCTACAGCAACAAAACCCTCAAAACATTGACAATAAAAAAACCCTTCTAAAGTTTAAAGTGGAAAAGGAAAATACGGGGGTTGTAAACAAAACCCTTTTGCTTTTTTTTTACAGTCTCCCACAGCAAAACCGCAAAATGAACGGGTTGGGAAAAAAAGAATAAAAATGGCAGTAAAAAAATTGATAATTTTAAAAAAATTTTCAAAGGGACCTTTTTCTTTTTTTGAAGAGGAATTGAAGTAGACCTCGGCAATTGGGGCCACAACTTCATCAGAGTTTCCATGCCTGTTTCATTTTTGATAAAAGTCAAACGATCCCATTACTGAGGAAAGGGGATGGTTTGCCCTGTAAAAAATCCTCCGCTGGTGCGGGAAGGGTTTCCGCTCAGATTGACGCGGTGCGGGGCAGGCCAACCCCCTGGGATGGCGTGGTGAGCGAGCTGGGGCCTTTGTCTATTTTGGTTTACCCAGAAAGTCAAAAGATTTCCGGAACAAAATAAAAAAACTTGGGTTGTTGAGATGCAGATAGCCCTTTCACCCTTATTTTAAAAGGGGTCTCTGTGTTTTGGATTTTGTCCCCTGCTTTGCATGCGTTGGTGAGGGGGTTTAAATAAAATTGCCCAAGGTCCCCCATTAGGCCCTTCTGCCACCTTGCCTGTGCTGCTGTGCTGCTGCCGCAAAGGCTACTTGGAAATGTACTGCGGGTCACGTCGTGATGTTGCCCCCAACCGTGACTTTTGGGGGAACGTAAAAGAAACCCAACAGGCTCCAGTTGATCCAATCCCCAAGGTCCCATTTCCGGGAAATTTTTACTCTCTATTTGGGTGGGTGGAAGGAAAGTGGTGTTTTTTGTTTTGTTGCGGGGGGGCCGGAGGGGGGGCCCCCCCCCAGTAACTGTTGTTCATTTTGATGGCCCTTTTTTTCGGGATCATTTTTGGGGGAAATGGGGGCATCCAAGCAATCATGTGAAGTGGGGCCTTGATTTTTCCCCAAACCTCTGGGGTCGGGGGCACTAGCCAAAATGATCTTCCCCATTTTTCCCCCCCCGCCCAAAATTTCAGGGGAACCTCTTTCCAAGGGAGGGACTTTGGGAAAAAAGGCGGTGTTAGGGAAAAACCCCCCTCCCCCTACTCCCCCAGCCTCCGGCACAGCTTTAAAACAGCCCTGACTTGCCTGAGATGAGCAAAACCCCGAGAGCTGATGGGGGCCACCTTGCCCCTAGCTTGGAAACCCCCCAAACCCCTGCCTAAGGGAAAACCGATTTAAATTGGGGAAACTGTGGGGGCCCTTTTAAAATTTGGACGGAGGAAAGGCTCCATGGGCCCCTCTGTGTCTGTTCCCCCCTCGGTCACTGGGGGGAACCCCGTTTTTTCGGTGGCCAACCCAAACGTTCCAGAACTAAGATCACCCCAAAGCTCATTTGACAAGGGCATTGTTCCGCACTGGGCCATTTTTGGGGGCTTCTTAAAATTGGCAAGGATGGTGCCAAGGGGCTCTTCCCCTCCTCCCCTCCCCGGTGGCTCAACACCCCCCAGGTCCGCAAACCCCTTTCTTGTCAGGGGCCCTGTGTCACTTCGGGACTTCGTAAAGGCCCTTTTTCGCTGCTGCCCACAATTTGCCCGGGAAACTGTGGAGGGTGGAATTTTCCGCTTTTTGCCCCCCATCAACAAAAGAACGGGTTACAGGGAGGGCCCAGCTGAAGCTGCAACGCAGCCAAGGGGGGACAAAACAGGGTGTTTTAAAAAGGGGGAAGGCGAACTTAGGGCTTTTTGAGCCTTCCTCGCAGGCGTCCAGACCCGGGTTTCTCTTTAGAAAATTTCTGGACGGGCAAGGTTTCCCTGACATTTTGCCAGGAAGGGGTGTGCTCCACCAACCCATTTAAGGGCGGCCAGCGATTTCGCCCTTTTTCGCACACCACCTTTCCTGGCACAAGGTTTTGGCACCCAGCCCAGCGGTCGGTTCATTTTCGGGGAGCCGTCCCCCAGGGCCTGAAAGTTGGTGGGGGGTCCCCCAAAGGGAGATTTTAATTTTTAAAAAACGGCCTGGTTTTTTGGGGGACGTGATGCCACCAAAGGGCCTTGGGGGGAAAAAAAAACCCGCACCATCCCCGCGGTTTTGAAAAGCGTGGCCCCGAGCCTGAGAGCCCCCGTCACCCCCCGAGACCTCCCCCCCGGGTCAAACCCCGTGGCTGTCACAGAGTTTTAGGGGGCCTTGGGGCCCTGCTTACTGGGCCCTGTTTTCGGTGGTCAGAAGGCTTTTCCCCGGGCCCCAGAGCAAAACAACAAAGCTTGAAATTTTTGATGACCGGTTTGGTGGCCAGGGCAGGGATGGCTTTTCGGGGAAAGAAATGCCTGCTCGGCATTGGTATTGGGGGGAGGGAAGGGCCATGAGTGGCCGGGGAACCCCTTGTGTCCACCAACGGAAAAGGGAACATTTCCAAGGCCAAAAAACCTTTGGGAATGCCACAAACCCCTTTTTTGGGTTTGGGATGGTTTGGGTTTTAAAGTGTTTTTCTGCTCCCAAACCTGGAAGGGGAAGGCCTTTGCTGCTGGACTGGCGCTGTTTAAAGGGGCGTTTAAACTGGCGGAAAGGGGAAGGGGTAAAGGGTGGGTTTTCCCGGGGGTGCTGGTGGTACTCGGGCGAAAGGGGGAGGCTGAAGCGGAGGTGATCCCTGATCATGACTCTGAGAGACAGGGGACTGGGAAAAATTTGGTGGGGAGAAGGGAGGCGGAGACAGAGGGTTTTGGCAGTGGTTGGAAAGGGCCCCTTTCCCCGGGCTGGGTTTTTTTTTGGGCCCAAATGTTTTCCCCCATTTCAAATCATGCATTCCCCTGCAAGTGACTTAAAAGTTTGGGGGTGGTTTAAAACCCCCTTTAAAGGGTTTTTGCCTCTACTTTGCGTTTTCGGGGAAAAGGGGGCATTTTGACATGCTGGGTAATCAGGGCTTTTCTCAAAAAAGGCCAGGCTTGAGAGGTCCCGGGACCTTTTTGACGGTGGGTAAGCGAAAGGGGCGGGGTTTTCGTGGACCGGGGGCTTTGGGGGAAAACATATCAGCGGGGTTTTTGCGACCCCCCCTTTTTCCTTTTTTAGGCGGAAACCCGTACTGACAAAACCCCCTCGTTTTTCCTCCCCCGTCCAGTGGGTGAAGCGCTCGCAAGGGAAAATTCTGCTGAAAAGACCCGTTTGGATCCGCCCAAAGTCGTCTTTATATTTATTTAAATCAGGTGACTTGGGGGTCCCGACAATTTGCTTTAGGAGCGCGGGCTACAAGCAAGAGGGGAAAGGGCCCAAATTTACCCGGGTTCCTTCTCTCCTCTGTTTGGGGCCCGTAACTGGGCGTCAGGCAGAGGGAAAAAACATCCTCTTTGGGCCCCTTGAACTTTTAAACCCTGCTTCTGGCCCCAAACCCCATTTTTTCATCAAAAAGGGGGCTTCAGGGAAAATGGATTATCCCCCAGTGGTGGGGTTTCACAAAGGGTTTACATTTGGGGGTGCCCTTTATGTTTTGGGGGATGCTGGTGGTGCTGATGATGACCCTTTGTGGCCGGGATGGGGGGGACGAGGAGGTAGGGGCGCTTGATGCAGGTTGCATTAACCACCCGAAGGACAGTTTTGGGGACGCTGTTCGTTTTAGTTTCAGGGGGGCCCGACCCCCCGCGATGGGGAAAGGGCCCGAGGTCCTGCAACTGACGACCGGTTGGGAGGTGTTGTTTTGCCCCGCACTGGAAGGGGGCACCCTTTCTCGACCTTTCCTCCATGTCCTTTCCCCCCCCTTTGCTCGTTACCACCTGAATTTCGGCTTTTCCTGTTTTAGAAATATAAAAATTTGGGGAAGGTTTTGGAAGGTTTTGGGAAAATCTTTATTTAAAAGTTGGGGAAATTTAACTATTCTCAAATCCCCCAAAACAAAAAAAAAATTTTCTGGGTTTCAAAATTTTTAAATGCAAGGGGGGCTCTTTTCAACAAATCTGGGGCTGGGGTTTTAAAAATGCAAAAAAAAAAAACGGAAACTGTTTTGTATTCGGATAAATAAAAAAGGGTTTTTTTTGGCACCTTTCAAATTTACCTGTGGTAAATACACAATTGTGGATTCAAATTTAACTGTAAAGGGGGGCTCTATCAACAAATCTGGACTGTGCAAAAGTGCAAAAAACCGTTATTTTAATGTATTCAAAATAAAAAAAGGTTAAATTTTTTGGGGACCTTTCAATTTCCCCGTGGTGAATACAAAATTGCTGTATTCACATTTAAGTGCCCCAAAGGTTTCCTTTAAAGAAAAAGTGTAGTGCGCCCCAAAAGTCAAAAAAACACGTATTGTAATGTATTCGGTTTTAAAAAAGGTTTTTTTTGGCACCCTTTTTAAATTTACTTGTGGTGACACAAAATTGCGTTTTAAATTTTAAATGCAAGGTTTCCCCCAATGAACAAAGTTTTTTGTGGCCAAAGTAAAAAAACCCTTTTCCCTTTTTGTATTCGGAAATTTTGGGGTTTTTTTTGGGACATCAATTTTACCTGTGGGTGACTACAAAATTTTCAGCATTCACATTTAAAATGAAGGTGCCCCAAAAGAAAAAAAGCTGTAGTGGCCAAATTAAAAAAAACAGTATTGAAAAGTATTCGGATAATAAAAGGTATTTTTGGCCCTATCAAATTTACCTGTGGGAACCACACAATTGCTGGGTTCAAATTTAACTGCAAGGTGGGTTACAAAAAAATTGGCTGGGCAAAAAGGGAAAAAAAAATATCTGTAATGTATTCGGATAATAAAAGGTATTTTTTGGCACCTATCAATTTACCTGTGGGGACAAAAATTGCTGTATTAAAAATTTAATGAAAGTAGATCTACAACAAGCTGGCATGCGCCAAAATAAAAAACACGTATCTGAAATGTATTCGGATAAATACAAGGTATTTTTGGCACCCTTTTAATTTACCCGTGGTGAAACAAAAATTGCTGTTTCACATTTTAAAGGGAAGGTGCCTCAATGACAAAGCTGTATTGGCGCCAAAGTGAAAAAACCGACGTAATGTTTCGGATAATAAAAGGTTTTTTTTGGCACCTACAATTAAACCCTTTGGGGACTACAAAATTGCAGTATTCCATTTTAAATGAAGGTCCTCAATGAACAAAGCTGTACACGCCAAAGTAAAAAAAAAAGTATCTGAAATTTATTCGGATAATACAAGGATTTTTTGGGACCTATCAACCTGTGCGACTACAAAAAAGCTGGTTCTAATTTAAATGCAAGGGGGATTATCAACAAAGGTGGAATGGGCAAAATTGAAAATGAACACCCATCTGAAATGTATACTGATAATTAAAGTGGAGTTTTGCACCTAACAAAGAGACCTGCAGTTACTAGAAAAGATGTGTATCCTAATATAAGTTCAGGCTGCCCAATATCCAGGAAATATTTCAATAGAAAACTGTTAATAATAAAGCTATTGCAGTGCAATGTCTACACTAAGGGCCACATGTATGAATCCCGACGGGTCGGGGCGCACCTTTCCGCTAGTTTTCCGGCGGAATCTGCGCCTGATTTATGTCGGGGCCGGGGCACGCTCATACATAGCATGTAAAGTCCGCCGCGCCTCGCCTGTGATTTAGGCGCAGTGCGGGTCCGAGGCGCAGTGCGGGGCTGCGCTTGGGATTCGGCGCCGGAGGTAGTGCGGTCATACATGCGGGGAAAAGTCCGCCGCGCCTGGCCAGTGTGTGGGGCACAGTGCGGGGACCGAGGCGTAGAGCGGGGCTGCGCCTATGATTCGCCGCCAGAGGTAGCGCACTCATACATGCGGGGAAAAGTTCCCTGCGCCTCGCCAGTATGTGTGGGGCACAGTGCGGGAACATGGGCGCAGTGCGGGATTTAGGCGCCGTGCGGGACTGCGCCAAAAAACAGTTCTGATGCGAGACAGGCTGGAACAGCGAGAAATCATTCCACATGTCGGTGCGGAGTATGAATCAAAAATCGCCTTTATAAAAGCGTTCAACATTCTCAGGAAAAGAGCTGAAACCTAAAAAATAAAAAATACATAAAACAAAATCACTTTCAAATATCCTAATTCAAGAATTAGGATATTGGAAATTGCCGGGAAATACAGTAATTCAAAATCAGAAAGCTATTCTGATTGGTTGGCATAAACTGGCCAATCAGACTAGGAGCGACAGTGAACCATTAAAACCTATGGGGAAGTTTAGACCAATCAGAATCCACGGCGGGATAGTTCAAAATACTGTAAAAATGCTGAAAAGAGCTGATTCTTATTTTAATCGATCTGCTTGTTTGCCCTACATAGCATTTGCCACACGGGTATTTTATCATGTAGATAACATTACTGTTCATACAGTTGAAAAAACCTCTTATCGGTATATTGGTCCCAAGCATTGGATGTGATATAGAGGACCCCCCTAATTATTGCCTAACAATTGACACATGACATGCATGGAAAAGTTTCATGTCTTTCTGTTCTCAAAAACTCCTGTCTTGTTTTGGGTGAAAGTCGCATGTCAGAATGAACTAACATATCACCCAGCGATTTGCCGCATTTGAAAACACAGTGAGGTTTGTCTTTAAAAAGATTATCAAATTTTGGATCAGCTTGTAAAATATGCAAATGGAGATAAATGGCATTCTTTATCAGATTTGAATGTTTATCATAAATGGATATGAAAGTAAATTTCTCTCCAGTTTTTTTGTTGCGCAAAACCAAAAAATCTTCCCTATTTTTAGATTTATTTCTAAGCCTAATGTAACTAATTTTTCCCTATCATATCCACGCTCAGTGAACTTATCAACTAATTTGTATATCTGTTGATCATAGCTATGCTCATCCGAGCAAACCTGCCATGCTCTGATGAACTGTCCCTTCGGTATACCATAGAACACCTGTGGAGCATGATGTCTGGTACGATGTAAAATATTATTACGTTCCATCAGTTTAGAATATAAAGTAGTGCTGAACTGACAACTAGATTGATCTTTTGATATTTTAACATCTAAATATTAAATGGAATTTACATTCTTGTCCTTTGAAAAAGAAATCAATGGATGTCATGAATTGATATATTGAAAAACCTGATTCAACACTTCTTCTGAACCTGTCCATAATAGAAACATGACATCACCATACAGCAGCCATAATTTAACCTTATGAGCATAAACAGTATAATGTATATATCTAGTCTCAAAAAAGTCATAAATAAATTAGCAACACTTGGGGCCACAGGGGACCCCATCGATGTCCCCTGTAGCTGCAAATAGTAATCATTGCCAAATCTAAAATAATTTTTCAGTAACACAAAATCCAAAAGTGTCATCAAAGAAGCAATATGTGAGTTAGATAAGGAAGCATCTTAAGACAAGGCTTCTCTAACCGCCTGACACCCCTGATCATACGGAATGTTGGTATAAAGAGACTTTATTTCTAACGTACAGAAAAATTTAACATCTGTGCTTTCTACTTTCTGAATATGATACAAGAACTGCCTAGTGTCCATCAAACAAGATGATTCTTTTTTTACCATTTTTTGCAGATAACTTTCAATGCAAACGGCCAGCAGTTCCAACAACGGGCCTTTGCCCGATACAATAGGCCTGTGAGGTGGTGATTGTAATCTCTTATGTATCTTAGGTAAAAAATAAATAATAAATGTATGGGGATATTGCACTATTAATGAATGTTTAATCCTTTGATCTGTAATTCCTGACTGAAAAGCTTCCTCCAAAACCAAATCTATTTGTTTCCTAAAATCCTTTGTTGGATCATTAGATAATTTTTGATACACAGCAGTGTCTTGTAAATGATTAAGCGCTTCCTTTAAATAACAGTTCTGGTCCATAATAACAGTCCCCCCCCCCCCTTTATCAGCTTTTTTAATAATAATACCCGGATTTTGCATTAATTCTTTAATAGTATTAGATTCAGAGGGGGAACGGTTACTATGGATAATCTATAAAAATCTATATTAAATTAAAACAAATGATTATGATGTACTGGAACATAATTAAGTCTTCTATCTTGGACTTTATGTTGTTCTTGCGTTAATTGGTGAGAAGAAATATTGACCGCCAGAGAATTAATTTCTTCCTTTGTTTTTTTCTTTGCCTATTGGAAACCTTGAATATTTCGACATCTTTTTAATTTTGCTGTATTTTGGTGAATTTGTTAGCTTTTAATATTAATAAAGTAAAAGTTAAATCTTAGATTGGGTTATTTTTTATTTTCTGTAATTTTTCTGGACTATTCATCTGAGAAATGTTTTTCAACAAAGATAAGTGCTGACTTGCTTTAAACTATTGTTCATTGCAGAATGTAAATAAGGTGTTTGTTGGTCAGAAATGTTCCATATGAATGTACCAGATAATTTGTGAAAGTAAAAATTATTAAACATTAATGCATATAGCCTTTTGTGATAAATGAAGATTGCAAAGCGGAGAGTAAAAAGAAGGCTTTTTTTGCAAGGACAGCACTATAAATATATTGAAACTACACAGGATGTACTCATATCCCATTATGTAGTTGGGTTACTCAGTAATCCCGCTAAATAGAAGGCTGGTGTCAGGTGCTAGGGGCAGCTGACACCCACCAATAACAGCAGAGAACGGAGCTGGCTCCATTACCTGCTGTTTAACTCTTTAGACATTGTGGTGATCGTGGCAGCAGCGTTTAAATTAATGGAAGCAACTTGCATCACTGCGGCAAGATCGGGAGAAGCTGATCCGTTAACATGGTGGCTGGAAACCTTGTGAAGGCTTCCATCACCACCATGTCTGCAGGTCTATCACTTCCTGATCCAGGAGTCTATGTACATCCTTCTGCATTGTTTGTACAATGCACAAAGGTGCACTAACAATCACGTCCCCTAACAGTCAAGTACCCTAAGGGGACTTAAAGGGGTTGTCTCACTACATTGATTCAGTTTACCTCAGTCCTGTTTTCTTGGTTTCATTTTTGAATTCAGCGGCATGTTTACTAGCTACTACTGGCCTGCAGTGAGGAGCTGCTGAGGACATCAGCTCTATAGCTATAGTGACCAGCGCTGGCAGCCTATCAGGAGAGATTAAACAGGTCTGTAGCTATAATGACCTGAGGAGCTAATGCAGCCCATAATAGAGGTGATATCTAGTAATGGGTAGGACACTGTTAATGGAAACATATTGCAAAGTGACTTGTTTTTGCAAGATCTTTAACATAAAAAGCAATCCTTGTAGTGAGACAACCTCTTTAATGTATATCTAAATAAAATAAAAAATACTTATAACTGGCATGACCATATCTGTTAAAATATAGCATCATTTATCCCGTATGCTGAACACTGTAAAAAAAAAAGTTCCGAACGCCAAAATTGTGGTTTTGGTCATCCCAAGCCCCTTAAAAATTGCAATAAAAAGTGATCAAAAGATTGTATCTATCCCAAAATGGTACAACTCAGGTCCATAGGTGGAAGTCCAAAAAAGTACATCTTGTCCCACAGAAAAAGCCCTCATATGTCTATGTACATGAAAAAAAAAAAAATTATAGCTCTTTGAAGGCAAAGAGTTAAAAAATGAAGTCATATTATTATGACCGTGAAGAAGGGGTTAAACTTCACTTGTCTCCAGTTTCTTGACAACTTTTGGCACAGTTACATGGGTAAGGGTTTAGCTTTACCAAGTTTTATAAACTAATGTTTTATGTTGTTATTCTCATTAAATTCAGTTCAGGACATAACATGGATAACTCTGGTTATAACCAGTCTTGGACCTTTATTTTAGTGCTATCCAATAAAAACCTAGCAGCACAACAAAACAAGGAAACTATACCAAGAGAGTTCATTGTGTTTTTTATGTGTGGTGCTACTTGTAACATAATCTGAATGATGTATGATGACTAGGGGTCGCCAACATTTCCAGGTCTTCCAATTTAAAACTGTCAGGACCCCTTTCATTCCTCAACTATGTATATATACAACCAATAGACTTCTTTTATTCCTTTTGTACATTTGTGAAAAAAATGTAATTCTCAAATTCTCCTAATATTTCTCAGCAAAAAATCCTGGGGTTTTACAGGACAAAGTTAAACTGCGTTCAAACAGGAAATGCTGCTGCTCAGCCACAGAGGAAGGAGGCTACACAGAGTACAATATAAAGTAAAAAAGGGGGGTTAGAATGGGGAAGGGCCAGTTTATAGTGAGAGAGGGCTATAGTGGGGGAGGGGAGCTTTAGAGTGAGAGAGGGGGATTAGAGTGGGAGAGAGAGGGTTTTGAATTTGAGAATGGGTTAGAGTTGGAGAGGGGTGGTTTATAGTGACAGAGGGGAGGTTAGAGTGGGAGAGGGCCAGTTTATAGTGAGAGATGAGGGTGAGCGTTGGGTAGAATGAGGGAGGGGGTTATATTGGTTTGGGAGAGCGTGTTTTTGAGAGGGGAGAGAGGGAGGGGTTTTGAGCGGGTGTAAAAGAGGGGGATTGAAGTGGGGTGGGAGAGGTTTTTTTTATAGTGGAGGTTGAGAGAGGGGGTTTAGAGTGGACAGTGAGAGGAGAGGGGTTTAAAAGTGGTAGGTGGTCAGAATGAGGGTGGGGGGGTAGAGGTGGTGGTGGAGTAACGGGCACACAGTAAAAAAGCTGGGTGATGCCCATCTCCCATAGGTGGCACCCAGCTTTTCTAAGATAGGAAAACTGTTTGCCAACAGTAGGGCATATGACATCATCCGACCTTCCTGGACACTGAATAAACTATCGAGTACCCAGAAAACTCGATGCCATGAGTGGGGATGGGGAATCACCCAGCTATTGTGCAGCGGGATAGCATATTCAGAGTCCAGGAAAGCTGGACCATCTTCCACACCGCTTTCCTGGATGTTGGATGTGGTATCCAGACTATGGGCGACATGTATAAACGGGATTTACGCCTGTTTTCTGGCGTATCTAGCGCCTCACCGATCCAAATCCCCTGTCGGATGCAGGGATGCGATGTTAGGTGCAACGTTCGCCACTTTCAGCTGCGCCTCGCATGAAGGGGCGTGCAATGGGCATAGTGTGGGCACGGTGTGGGCGTTCCGGGGCATTGCAGCGCTCGCCAGCTCTGACAGGCAGACCTGGTTGATTCTGGTCTAAATGATCCGGCGGAGGCGAAGTGAAGCGAGAACGTAACATGAGAGGAAACATATAGAAGATCGCAACAGAAATCTCGGCTGTCAGCGCATGGAGTATGATTCCAAAAAAAATCGCCTTTATAAAGGCGTAAAACATTATCAGAAAAAGAGCTCAAACCTTATTTAATAAAAAAAAAAATCACTTTTCAAAAATCTAGAACGGCGCTACATCAGGAATTAGGATCTTGGAAATTGCCGGGAAAAACAGTAATTCAAATTCTGTAAGCGCTTCTCATTGGTCGGCAGAAACCAGCCAATCAGAATAGGAGCAACAGTGAACCATTATAACCTATGGAGAAGTATGGACCAACCAAAATCAAAGGCGGGACAGTTCAAAATACAGTAAAAATGCAGAAAAGAACTGATTGGTTGAGCTAGCGGGGGCTTGGCAATCTTGTCCAATCAGAATAGGAGCGACAGGGACCCATTAAAACCTATGGAGAATTTTTGACCAATCAAAATCAAAGGCAGGACAGTTCAAAATACAGTAAAAATGTAGAAAAGAGCTGATTGGTTGAGCTAGTGGGGGCTTGGCTATCTTGGCCAATCAGAGCGCGAGCTACTTGTCCCATTGTAGTCTATGGAGAGATCGGGGCAATGAAATCTCGACTCTCAGTGCCGTGCGGTATGGAGTGTGATTAAAAAAATCATTTTTATTAAGTGTAAAATATGATCTGAAAAAGAGCTGAAACCTTCTATAAACATAAATCAATCAAATCCCTAACAACGCGTTTGTCGCCGTCACCGGCGCTATATAAGGAATTGGGATATAAAGAATTACCGGGAAATACAGTAATTTAAATTCTGTAAGATCTTCTCATTGGTCAGCAAAAACCAGCCAATCAGAATAGGAGCGACAGAGACCCATTATAACCTATGGAGAAATATTGACCAATCAAAATCAAAGGCGGGACATTCAAAATACAGTAAAAATGCAGAAAAGAGCTGATTGGTTGAGCTAGCGGGTGCTTGGCTATCCCTGCCAATCATAGCTCGAGCTACTTGTCCCATTGTAGTCTATGGAGAGATCGGGGCAATGAAATCTCGGCTCTCAGCGTCGTGCGGCATGGAGTGTGATTTAAAAAATCGTTTTTATTAGGTGTAAAACATTATCTGAAAAAGAGCTGAAACCTTCTAAAAACATAAATCAATCAAATCACTAACAACGCATTTGTCGCCGAGACCGGCGCTACATCAGGAATTGGGATATAGAGAATTGCCGGGAAATACAGTAATTCAAATTCTTGAAGCTCTTCTCATTGGTCGGCAGAAAACAACCAATCAGTATAGGAGCGACAGAGACCCATTATAACCTATGGAGAAATATTGACCAATCAAAATCAAAGGCAGGACAGTTCAAAATACAGTAAAAATGCAGAAAAGAGCTGATTGGTTGAGCTAGCGGGGGCTTGGCTATCCCGTCCAATCAGAGCGCGAGCTACTTGTCCCATTGTAGTCTATGGAGAGATAGAGGCAATGAAATCTCGGCTCTCAGCGCCGTGCGGCATGGAGTGTAATTAAAAAAATCGTTTTTACTGTATTTTGAACTGTCCCGCCTTTGAATTTGATTGGTCAATATTTATCCATAGGCTATAATGGGTCCCTGTCGCTCCTATTCTGATTGGCTGGTTTCTGCCGACCAATGAGAAGAGTTTACAGAATTTGAATTACTGTATTTCCCGGCAATTTCCAATATCCAAAATCCCGATGTAGTGCCGTTCTTGATTTTTGGAAAGTAATTTTATTTATGTATTTTTTAGTAGGTTTGAGCTCTTTTTCAGAGAATGTTTTACGCCTTTTTAAAGGCGATTTTTTGATTCATACTCCGCACGGACATCTTTAATGATTTCTCGCTGTTTTCCAGTCTCGAATCGGAATACATGTTCGGCGCAGTCCCTTCTGCGCCTAAGTCCCGCACTGCGCCTCACACACTGGCGAGGCGCGGTGAACTTTTCCCCGCATGTATGAGTGCACCTCCTCGGACGGCGAATATTAGGCGCAGCCCCGCACTGCGCCCAAGTCCCCGCACTGCGCCTCACACACTGGCGAGGCGCGGCGGACTTTACATAAAATGTATGAGCGCACACTGGCGCCTACATAAATCAGGCGCAAATTTCGTGGGAAAACTGGCGAAAACATGCGCCCCGACGTGGCGAGCTTCATACATGTCGCCCTATATATGTGTATTTGTGTAATGTTAATATTAATTTATAGGTTTCCCTTTTGGACTATATCGTATTCGGTGGACTATGTCAGATCAATCTTGGATCTATTTAAAAAATTGTTAAAGAGGGCTGGTGTCAAGGAGTGTTTTGTTTTTTTTAAATAAAGTGTTTTTCTTGTGTTTTTTTTTTCCATTTTATTCCAGTGTTAGTAATGACAGATGCCTCTCCATTATTAGCGCTGGAGCTTGGTGTCAGCCAGTATCGTTTTTGGTCACCATGAGGTTGGCACTGTCACGGTCAGAGATAGTGGATCCTCTGGACCACCGCAAGCGATGGCGTAAGCCACGCCAGGGAGTGGAATCAAGTAGGTCCCGGTTTTCACCAGAGCCCGCCGCAAAGCGGGATGGACTTGCTTCGGTGGGAGTCTACCAGGTCGCTACCCCTGACGTGACTTGCTTGCGGAGGCAGCCAAGGTGTAGCGTGGTACAAAATCGTCAGGCAGGCTCGTAGTCGGGGACAGGCAAAAGGTCAGGACAGGCAGTTATGGTTCGTAGACGTGGACAGGCAGAAGGTCAGGGTAGGCGGCAAGATTCGTGGTCCAGGAACGGAAGCAAACGGTACGGTACACAGTAATCAGAACAAGGCTTAGGAACGCTTTCTGTTGGCTGTTGGCACTAAAGATCCGGCACAAGACTAAGGAAGGGGCAGGATTAAATAAGGGCAGCGACCGGCAATACCCAATTACCGGTGCGCTGGCTCTTTAAATTTCACAGAGCAGTACGCGCGCGCCGGGAGACTGGAGTAGGTAGGGATCCGGCCGGCAGGGTGAGCGTGCCCGCTGCCCGACATGCGGGCAGCGGTGCCGCTCGTGCAGGGACCACGGGTGTGCCTGCGACCCAGGACGTGGTTCGCAGGTCCACCCGTGACAGTACCCCCCCCCTTCGGCCTCTCCCTCTTTCTTGCCTGAAGAAACTTCTGAATGATGTTACGGTCCAGAATATTGTCCTCTGGCTCCCAGGACCTCTCTTCGGGCCCAAACTCCTTCCAGTCAATGACCGTCTTCATATCTAGAATCTCCTTTACCGTAAAGACATTGGTGGCATCGGCCTCAGGAGTGGGAGGAGCAACTACCCGAGAGAAGCGATTTAGGATGACCGGTTTCAGAAGAGAGACATGGAAGGAGTTCGGGACCCGCATAGTGGGAGGAAGGCGGAGCTTGTATGCCACTGGATTTATGCGCTTAAGCACCTCGAATGGGCCCAGGAACCGGGGACCCAGCTTATAGCTGGGAACCTTGAAACGGATATATTTAGCCGACAACCACACCTTGTCACCAGGAGAGAAGATCGGCGGGGGTCTTCGCTTTTTGTCAGCTTGTGCCTTGGTACGAGCGGAAGCCTGGAGTAGAGAATGGTGCGTCTGCTTCCAGATAGCTGTCAGGTCCTGGACCAGCTCCTCCACGGCAGGGACCTCAGAGAGTACAGAAAGGGCGAGGGGTGGGCGGGGGATGTTGCCTGTAGACAATGAAAAAAGGAGCAGCTCCAGATGACTCCGAGTCCAAGGAGTTATAGGAAAACTCAGCCCAGGGCAACAAACTAGACCAATCATCCTGGCGCGCAGAGACAAAGTGGCGCAGGTAGCAGCCTAGGGTCTGGTTAACTCTCTCCACTTGCCCATTAGACTGGGGGTGGTAGGCCGAAGAAAAGTCCAGTTTCACTTGTAGCTGGTTACAGAGGGAGCGCCAGAATCTGGAGACAAATTGGACACCCCGGTGCCAAGGAATCCCATGCAGCCAGAAAATATGTAGAAAAAATAGACTGGCAAGGCGAGGGGCTGAGGGTAGGCCCGGCAGAGGAATAAAGTGAGACATTTTGGAAAACCGGTCTGTAACCACCCAGATCATGGTGTTACCAGAGGAAGGAGGGAGATCCGTGATAAAATCCATGGCCACATGGGTCCAAGGACAGCTGGGTATCGGTAATGGAAGAAGCAGACCTGCCGGCTTGAGACGGGCACAGGAAGCGCAGGACTCCACGAACTCACGAACATCCTGGACTAGACCCGGCCACCAGTAAAATCGAGAGATGAGGGAGCAAGACCTCTGCACTCCTGGGTGCCCCGCCATACGGGAGCAATGACCCCACGACAGTATCTTCTTCCGAAGAGCCGGACGAACGTATGTCTTGCCGGGAGGAATACGTTGTAGGTCTACAGGCGCGGCAGAGATGAGCCGTTCTGGAGGGATAATGTGCCGTGGAGTGGGTTCGTCCCCAGTCACATCCGAAGCACGGGAGAGAGCGTCGGCCTTGACATTTCGTTCCGCAGGGCGAAAATGAATGAGAAAATTAAATCGGGAGAAGAAGAGGGACCAACGAGCCTGGCGTGGATTTAAGCGTTGAGCCGTCTGGAGATATAACAGGTTTTTATGGTCGGTATAGATGTTGACTGGGTGACGAGCCCCCTCCAAGAGATACCGCCATTCCTCCAGGGCCAGCTTGATGGCCAGTAACTCCCGGTCGCCGATTGAGTAATTCCTTTCTGCAGAGGAAAAACTTTTAGAGAAAAAAACGCAAGTGAGGGTCTTGCCTTTGGGCCCTTTCTGGGAGAGTACAGCCCCGGCCCCCACCGAGGAGGCATCGACCTCGAGGAAAAACGATTTCTCTGTATCTGGCCGGGAGAGCACAGTCGCAGAGGCGAGGCAGACTTTTACTTGGTGAAGGTTTCCTCTGCCGCCGTTGACCAGAGCTTTGGACTGGCATTCTTCTTGGTTAATGCCACTATTGGAGATACCAGCGAGGAGAAATGTGGTATAAATTGCCTGTAATAGTTAGCGAACCCCAGGAATCTCTGTATGGTTAGGAGACCCACGGGAATTGGCCACTGTAGGACGGCAGACAACTTAGAGGGGTCCATCTGCAGGCCCCTGTCGAAAATGATGTAGCCGAGGAATGGAAGGCTCTGCTGATGGAACAGACACCTTTTGAGCTTGGCATAGAGGCGGTTGACCCTTAGACATCTGAGGACCTGTCGTATATGAACTTGATGGGATTCAAGGTCAGGGGAGAACACCTGAATATCATCCAGGTAGACGACCACGCACGTGTACAGGAGGTCCCGGAATATGTCATTGACAAATTCTTGGAAGAGGGCTGGGGCATTGCAGAGCCCGAAGGGCATGACCAGGTATTCGAAGTGCCCGTCACGAGTGTTGAAGGCGATCTTTCATTCATCACCCTCACGTATCCGTATGAGGTTATAAGCCCCTCGCAGGTCCAATTTAGTAAATATCTTGTCACCTCGTAGCCGGTCAAAAAGCTCCGTGATCAGGGGCAGAGGATAGCGGTTCTTTACCGTGATCTTGTTGAGCCCTCAATAGTCTATGCAAGGAAGTAGGGTACCATCCTTCTTAGCCACGAAAAAGAACCCGGTCCCAGCTGGAGAGGAGGACTTGCGTATGAACCCCTTCTGGAGATTTTCCTTGATATAGGTAGACATAGCCAAGGTCTCAGGTCCCGACAAAGGGTAAACCCTGCCCCATGGAGGAGACGTCCCGGGCAGAAGATCAAAAGGGACAGTCGTATGGGCAATGTCTCAGCTTGCTTCTCAGAGAAGACGTCTGCAAAAGCTTGATATGGTGCAGGAAGGCCCGCCAGAGGCTTAGACGGTACTGGAGAAGCGGTAAGCACCGGGCGAGGTGCCACCGAACAGCGAGACTGACACTCCGACCCCATATCAAGACTTCGCCTGTCTGCCAGTTGAGCACGGGAGCATGGCGCTGCAACCATGGGAGACCCAGGAGAATGGACGAGGAAGAACGGGGTAGCACGTAAAACGCAAGTCTCTCCTTGTGCAGGACCCCTACTTGTAGGACCAGAGGCTCAGTGCGGAACGGAATTGGATCCCTGAGAATCTCTCCACTGACAGAGGAGATGAGTAGGGGCTTCTCCAGGCGGATCACGGGGAGATTATGCTGGGACACCACGCAGCGTCCAAGAAATTTCCAGCTGACCCAGAGTCCAAGAAAGCAGCAACATGAAACTGGGAATCTGACCCAGTGCCGACGGTCACGGGCATGGTCAGACGAGGAGAGGCCTTGCTCTCACCTACCCTAGGTGCGCCCGTTTACCGGATGCTGAGGACGCAGTGGGCAGGATCTGCGGAAATGGTCTGAACTGCCACCGTACAGACAAAGATTCTCCTCACGTCTTCTGGTGCAGACAAGTGGGCTCTATCTACTTCCATGGCCTCCTCGGCAGCAGGCAGAGAGGGCAACTGTGGCGGCCTTTGGAATACTGGAGCCAGACGAGGGAGACGACGGGGTCTAGTCTGTTCTCGTTCTTGCCGGAGCTCTTCCTGGCGTTCCGAGAAACGGATGTCAATCCGAGTGGCCAGGGATATAAGGTCACTCAATGAAGAGGTGTTGTCGCAGGCGGAGAGTGCATCATTGATGCAGCTGGAGAGGCCCTTCTTGAAGGTGGCGGTCAACTCCGCTTCATTCCACGATAATTCGGAAGCCAAAGTGCGGAAACGTACTGCATAATCGCCTACAGATGAGTCCCCTTGGCGCAGGTTTAGCAAGGCGGTCTCGGCAGAAGAAGCCCGGGCAGGTTCCTCGAAAACACTCCTGAACTCGGTGAGGAATGTAGCAAGGTTGGCCGTGATCGGGTCGTCCCTGTCCCAGAGGGGGGTAGCCCAGGCCAGGGCTTTCCCGGAAAGAAGGCTGAGCACGAACGCCACCTTTGACCATTCGGTAGGGAATTGGTTGCCCATTAATTCGATATGCAGGGAGCATTGGGTGATAAAGCCCCTGCAAGCCTTGGAGTCCCCATCGAACTTGGACGGCATAGACAGACGGAGCCTAGGACCGGCGGTCGGAGCAGGAACCGAAGGAGCAGCAGGAGCCACGGGAGCGTGTTGCTGCTGCTGAGCGGTCAGGAACTGCTGCATCATGGTGGAGAGATGGCTGAGTTGCTGGGCTTGCTGAGCGGTCTGTTGCGACTGCTGAGCCACGATGGTGGGGAGGTCAGCGTCGGGCAGCAGAGGCACCTTGGCGGGATCCATGGCCGGATCTTACTGTCACGGCAAGCGATGCCAGGGAGCGGAATCTAAGTAGGTCCCAGTTTTCACCAGAGCCCGCCGCAAAGCGGGATGGACTTGCTGTGGCGGGAGTCTACCAAGTCGCTACCCCTGACGTGACTTGCTTGTGGAGGCAGCCGAGGTGTAGCGCGGTACAAAATTGTCAGGCAGGCTCGTAGTCGGGGACAGGCAGAAGGTCAGGGCAGGCGGCTATGGTTCGTAGACATGGACAGGAAGAAGGTCAGGGCAGGTGGTGCCGCTCGTGCAGGGATCACGGGTGTGCCTGCGACCCGGGACGGGGTTCGCAGGTCCACCCGTGACAGGCATGAACCCCATATCACTATTACTCCAGTATTCAACACACCATGGGTACTGAGAAGAGTCGGGTAGCCATCAGAAGTGGATCCTCTAATGTGAGGGTCCACCTCTGGGGCAACTTCGGGCTGGTATTTTTATGATGGGAAGGGACCAATATGCATGGACCTTTTCATTCTGATAGTGTATCAGGCTGTAGGTTTTACCTTGGCTGGTTATGGAAATTGACTCCACGTCATTTTTTCCCAAATATTATTTATTTATGTAGAATCTAAACATAGGCATCCACAGTAATGATCACAGTAGTTGCTCATTTTTTTGATTCTCAATAAATAAATGATTTTTGAAAAAAAATATAAGATGTGCCCCCATTTTCAATAAATAGCCAAGGTAAAACTGAGAGCTGCAGCCTGATACTATCAGAATTGGGAGGTCCATGGATAATGATACTATCCCACTTTAGAAATACCAACCGCCCTAGAAGTGGACCCTTATACTAGAGGGTTCACTTCTGATGGTTTACCCAGCTCTTCCCAGTACCCCTGGTACGTTGGCTACTGGGGTAATAGTGACAGAGAGTTCGTGTCAGCCTTAGGGGGACAATACCAATGCTAGCTGACACCAAGCCCGAGTGATAGTAATGCAGAGGCATCTGTCAGATCCTCCATTACTTACACTGCAATTAAATGGGGGGAAAAACACACACAATGCACAAAAAAACTTTTATTTAAATAAACACTCCCCGACATCAGCCCTCATTGGCCATTTTATAAAATGTATCCAACTCTGGTCTGAAGTAGTCCAATAAGTCTGACTTAGTCCAAAACAAAACCTGTACAAAAATAAAAATACTACAAAAACATGAGAGTACTAAAATCCATTTCTCACACCCCCAGAAGGTCATGTCTTCTGTGGTTGCAGGGTACAAAGTTTAACCTGCACAATATGATTCTGGGGGGTACCGACCATAGCTGCAGCATCATATCCAGGAGGATAATACTCTGTCTCCCCCATTGAGATTGTGCCTGTAAGCTGTGCTCTGTAACCCCTCTCCCGCCCCTCCCCACCATTGTGATATGCATCTTAGTGCCAACACAAAATACAACCCCACCCATAAACCCCCAGCCACCTCCACCTATCACTCCCCACCACCTCCACCTATCACCACGAACAACCCTACAGCCCCCTCACCTTCACCTATCCCCACACCACCTACACCTATTGCCCCATAACCACCCCACCTACACCTATCATCCCCAACCATCTAACACCACATAACCACCCCACCTCCACCTATCACACATAGCTCCTCACCTCCACCTATCACCCCATAAACTTGCCACCACCTTCACCTATCACCCCATAGCTCCCTCACCTCCACCTATAAACCACCATTACCTAATACCTCACAACCACCCCACCTCCACCTATTATCCCATAGCCCCCTCACTTCCACCTATCACTTCCCACCACCTCCACCTATCAGCCCATAGCCTCCTCACCTACATATATCATTCCCTCAACCTCCACCTATCAACCCATAACCTCCCCACCTATCACTCCATTTGGAGTTTGTACAGAGGTCATCACAGGTTGGGAAGTACTGGAAAAACTAGAATTCTAAGATGTTTGTGTGGTTAATTCTGCAGGGATAAGTATTGGCCAGGAAATTTCATCATGGTGGTCTGGACTGGATGGAGAAGAAAAGGGAAAGAGAACAACTCCAGTCATAGAAGATGTCTCTGGTGAGTCCCTAGATGTGACTGCGCTTTAGTCACTTAAATGTCTGCAGAGTCTGTGTATACTGGTATCTACCACTATTTGGTCACTGTATTGAGGTAATAAACAATTGGCAGAGCCTGTGTACACTGGTATTTACCACTATATGGTCACTGTATGGGGATAATATACAGTCTGGAAAGCTTGTGTACACTGGCATCTACCACTATATGGTCACTATATTGAGGGAATATACAGTCTGCAGAGTATGTGTACAATGGTATCCACCACGATATGGTCACTGTATGAAGGTAATATCGGTAGAAATATAATGGATTAGATTCAGGCACAGTTTGGCTGTATCTCCCAGCAATCCTGGATGGTGAAGAGGCTGTCCAATGCCCTGGAAAGCTGGGTGATGCCAAACCCCTCAATTAGCTTTTTTCCAGTTACACAGTTGGATGTAGTGGGTATGACCTTTTTGTGAAGGGGTATGGCTTGATGTACACAAGGCATGATCTATGCAAATGTTTGGGTGGTGCACGTACCTCTTTGCTCCCAAAACTTCTGGTCACCTTACTTCCATGCTGCAACTCATTCTGTTGCAGATTTATTGCACAGGTTTTAGCCTGCAGCTTGAGTAATTGAGCAGCTGAATGTTGGGTGCCTGGCTGTTTGAGACTGCTAAACACCCAAGAAGAAGTCTAGAGAACAATTAAAGGGGTTGTCTCTACATTGATTCACCTTACCTCAGTCCTGTTTTCTCAGTTTCATTTTTGAATTTACTGGCTTTTCTGGCTTCTACTGGCCTGCAGTGATGAGCCCAGGTCTGTACCTATAGCAACCAGCGCTGGAACCCTATCAGGAGAGATCAAACAGATCTGTAGCTATAGCAACCTGAGGAGCTGATGCAGCCCGTACAAGAGAGGATATCTAGAAATTAGTAGGACATTGTTAAGAGACACATATTGCAAAGTGACTTGTTTTTGCAAAATCTTTAACTTAAAAAGCAATTTTTGTAGTGAGACAACCCTTTTAAGACTAGTGTTTGTTTTTATAAGTGTAATAGGTGATAAAATGATTGATTGGTAGGTACTGGTACAAGGGGACTGCTGCATATGTGGGACCCTGCCCTTTCAGAGCTCCAATTAACTCTTTCTTAACGCAATGATCTTTGGCAATGTTTTTGGTACTATTTAATGTGATTTATAATGTACTGGGAATTAAAAAAATCTTTGTGGAGTGGAATGAGAAAAAAATGCATTTTTCCTATTGCCTATCTTGCTACCGAGGGAGCACCTGTATACCTACCTACTGAGGCCCCATATATATTCCTACCTACTAGGGGCACGTATATCCCTATCTACTGAGGACATCTATATACGTGCCTAATGGGGAAATCTATGTATATATTGTACCTACCTACTGGGGGCCTATATACCTACCTACCTACTGGGAACACCTACATCTCTACCTATTGAGGACACCTGTATACCTATCCATTGAGGGGGCACTTATATTCCTACCTACTGAGGATGCACCTATATATCTAACTACTGGGGACACCTATATACTTACCAACCACTAAGGGGGCTTATATACCTACCTAATGAGGGAGCTTTTATAACTACCTACCTATTGAATGCACCTATATATGTACCTTACTACTAAGGGGAACTTTATACCAACCTAACTGCTGAGAGGACCTATATGCCCAACTATTAAAGGGGCCTATACATCTATCTACAAAGGGGACCTATATACCTACCTAAATGCTGTGAGGGTGTATATAATTACCTACATACTAAGGGTGCCTATACACCTACATTCTTATTGTAGGATGCTTATATAGCTACCTTCAATTGGGTCTATATGCCTACCTACTGAGGGGCTTTTATACATTCCTGCCAATTGAAAAACCTATATACCCACCTACCTACTGGGGGGTATATACCTACCTACATATTGGGGAGGCCTTTATACCTACTGATATGGTTGGGGCCTATATTCATACCTAATGGGGTGCCCATATACCTACCTAATGGTGAATCTACATGCTTTCCTAGCTTATAAGGGGCCTGCATTGGAAAACTGGTTGATGTCCCATCCCCCACAGCAGGCACCCAGCTTTCTTACAAAAGAAAAGTTAGATGTCTGCTGTGTAGGAAGGGCAGGGGGGTGGTACCCCAGAAACAGGGGCAGAGGTTCCACGGCACACAAAATTCGATGCATCAGACTTGTGGGGTAAAAAGAGCTTTGTTTAAGTATTAGGCTTAAATGTATCAAAATATCAAAAAGACTATAAGGCAATATGGTATATCCTTTGTATCTTGTTTACTGGTGGGTAGTATGGTTATTCTGGATCCATAATCCTCTCTTTAGAAAAATGTGGTTCAGAGTTTCCAGGGAGATACTCTCACTTGTATTTGTGAAGATGTGGATAACCATGTAGCATTCACCGAAGGTCCTGCAGTGACAGTAAATCAAGATTTTTTAAAAAAAATAACTATAACATTTTTTATCATTGCTGAATTCAAACTGGCCCAGAGTTTATAGATAACATGGCATTTATACCAAATGGTAAAATCCATAAAAAGAAACACCCCTCCCACAACCAAAAAAATGGTGCAATTGCATTTTTTCTCATACTACCCTATAAAATTTTATATTGATTTTTCATACAGTAAGTGGTAAACTGTACAATTAAAAATACAACTTGCCCAACAAAAAAAGAGGCTCTTATTTGGCCTTGATGACTGGAAAATAAAAAAGTTATGGATCGTTTTTTGAAATATCAAAATAAAATTTCAAAAGAATTTGCAAAAAAACTCAAATCCACCTGTGCAAAACATTAAAAGGTTAATGGATTTCCAGAAAAATATGCCGAATTTAAAGAGCTTCAGTGATTTATTCAATAGTAATAGTTAGTGATGAGCGAACCCTAAAAAGTTCGATTTCGAATCAAACCTCGGATTTTGCGAAGTTTGAGTCAAACTAGAACTCGAATTTTGAACCCCATTAAAGTCAATGGAAGATGATATTCAGGTTAATTTTTATACCAACACAAGTGAGGAGAAGCCGCAATTACCTTCCATAAGAGTAAAATGGATACGTGGAACAACTTAGTGAAGATAATTTGGCTCTAAGAGACAAAGAAAAAAAATTCAGAGGCTAAAATAATTTATTCCTTTCAATGGCTAACTGAAAAGATGAGGACAGAGTAGCTATAGGAGGTGCAGCGCTAGCAGCTGCTACGGGGCCCATCTGACACATAAGAAGACACCGGTATTAGAAATGGAACATGGTAACTGGCAGGAGCCCAGTGTCACTTTTTGCACCAGGGCCCAAGAACATGTGATATATATGGTGGCAGCAAGAATATACCAACGGAGAACATGGAGGTTCAGCTAGCAGGGCTGTAGTTATAGGGGATGCAGTGGTAGCCAGGGCTGCCATCAATCATCTATTCACCGTTTCGGGGCCCCATGCAGCTAAATCAAATGACGCCCCCACCCATTACTAGTTCCTATTTTTTAACGGTGTCTTCAGCAGTAGCTGGACCCCAAAAGCAGCAAAAATGACCTTTTTGACACTCAATAAAATTTTTAAGATGAAATTAGGATTTGAAATAAGATTTCTTCCTAGAAGGACATTTGCTAACAGAATTTTCAGCAATACCTGGACCCCAAAAACAGTAAAAATCAACTTTTTGACACTCAATAAAATTTTCAAGACGAAATAAGGATTTGAAATAAGATTTCTTCCTAGAAGGACATTTGCTAACAGTGTTTTCAGCAGTACCTGGACCCCAAAAACAACAAAAATGAACTTTTTGATACTCAATAAAATTTTCAAGAAGAAATTAGGATTTGGTATAAGATTTCTTCCTAGATGGACATTTGCTAATGGTGTCTTCAGCAGTAGCTAGACCCTAAAAACAGCCAAAATCACCTTTTGGACACTTAATAAAATTCGCAGAAAGCAACCAGTATTTGAAAGCAATTACTTTGTATAGCAGATTTGCTAATGGTGTATTCTGCAATAGCTGTACCCACAAAACAGCAGAAATTAACTTTTGGGCACCCAGAATAAAGATGGAAAAGATGCAGGCAGCAATATAAAATCCCTGACTATTGCTTGCTGTACCCCCCCTCAACTAATCTTACTAACTGCTACTGCCAGGGGTGCCAATACGGCAGTACAGGCAGTACTCCTGTCATTAGTTACTAGTGACTAGTTGGTGACATCAGCAACCAGGGCAATCGTCAGAGATCTACACTTGATTCATTTTGTTAAATGTCAAATGATCCACATTCTCAGGGGAAGATGGATACATTTGTCAGTTATCACCCTGCCAACTGTGCTGAAGGTGCGTTCTGAGATAATGCTGGCTGCCGGGCAGGATAAAATTTGTATGGTGTGTCGAGCAAGCTCGGGCCATTCATCCATTTTGTACATGAAAAAACTTTGAGATTCTCGGTTCACATATTTTGATCAAAAAATGCTTAAGCTGCCCACGACTTTCAACGTGATCTCAGGTCGGGCAGTCCTATGCTATCTTTACCTCTCAATAGAGCCAAATCCAGGCCTCTCACTGGGTCAACCGACCTCCATTATCCAGAGAGGAAAAAAATTAAAAAAAAACACCAAACCTGCACCAAAAATGACGCCAAAACTACGCCCACTTTCACAGGCTGACATAAAAGTGCAGCTAGCAGTGTTGTTGTTTTTTTTATTTTTTTCCTCTCTGGATAAGGTAGGTAGGTTGACCCAGTGAGAGGACAGGATTTGGCCCATCCATTTGGGACACGAAGAAGTTGAATGGGTCCAGACCAAGTCCAAAAACATCGGTCTTGAGCCGCAGGTAGTCATGGACCATGCTCTGTGTGTTTGAATGCTGCCCTGCCTTGCAGACATTGGTGAGATAGTAAAAAACAAGTGAAAAATGTCACCCAGTACACTTCTGCCACACTGCCTGCTGTGGCTACTTGCCATTCTACTGCTGGCACATTGCTGACGTTGTTCCACCGTGACATTAGAATGTGAACAGATGTCTCAAGTTGGTCAATGAGTACTGTCTCAAATTCCTGCATTCTACTGTCAATTTCTGTGGGTGGAAGGAAATTGCTCACTTCTGATTTGTAACATGGATCAAGGAGGGTGGCCACCCAGTAATTGCTTTTCATTTTGATTGCCTTGATGTGTGGATCATGTTGCAGGTAATGTAGCATCCAAGCACTCATGTGTGAGATGCTGCCGGGATCTCCCAAGTCTCGTTGTCAAGGGGCACTAACCAGATCTTCCTCTTCTTCCGCCTCTTCCTCCTCCTGAAATCTGTGCTGACCTCTTACCACTGAAGGATATTCGGTACCGGTGGTGTCCATCCCCTTCCTCCACACCCTCCTCCACTTCCTCACCCTGACTGTCACCAGAGCCCTGGCTAAACTCATGTGCTCTACTCTGTGAGCTGAACTGCCGTCCTGCACCCATCTGGACTTCGAACCACCGCCTAAAGAAGACCGATAAAATTGGGAAACAGTCGGGCCTTCTATATCCTCTGGCGAGTGAGGCTCTGGTTCCGCCTCATCCTCCTCCATCACTGCTGGGACCTCCTGCCGCAGAGTGTCTGAAGCTTGTTCCAGTAGAAATATGAACACAATTATCATGCTGACAATGTCATCGTCCTGACTGACCATTTTGGTGGCTTCTTCAAAACTGTCAAGGATGGTGAAGAGATCCTTCACCTGCCTCCTCTCTCTATGGCTCAACACCCCGAGATTCGCACCACTGCTCATTAGGCCATGCGACACTTCATACTGCATAATGGCATTACGCTGCTGCCACAATCGCTGGAGCATGTGGAGGGTGGAATTCCACCGTGTTTCCACATCAACAATGAGACGGTTAACAGGGAGGCTCAGATGGCGCTGCAACGCTGGCAGTCATGCCGAAGCAGGGTGTGAACACTGGAAGTGTGAGCTAAGACCTCAAGCCTTCCTCAGCAGACAGTGAAGACTCGGGTAGAACTTGAGAAATTTCTGCACAACCAGGTTCATGACGTGTGCCAGGCAAGGGATGTGCGTAAGTCTACCGATCCTAAGGCGGCAAGGAGATTTCTCACATTGTCGCACACCACCTTGCCTGGCACCAGGTTCTTAGCACCAAGCCACTGGTCAGTCTGAGTGCGCAGAGCCGTCCACAGCTCTTGACCTGTGTGTTGATGGTCTCCAAGACAGATTAATTTCAGAACATCCTGGTTTCTCTTGGCACGTGATGCTACTCGTGTTGGTTGGGGATCTGCACGCTGCACCATCCCTGCAGTGTGGAAGAGTATCGGCCAAGACCCATCACCAGAGGCACTGTCAACCACCAAACTCACCCAATGAGATGTAACGCCCTTGACTGTGCTTACTAGTCCATGTGTCTGTAGTGAGATGGACTTTGGTGGACACAGATGCAGCCAACGCGCTGGAGATCTTTACTGCAAAGTGGCTGGCAAGGGCAGGGACAGCTTTTCTGGCAAAGAAATGCCTGCCCGTCATCTGATATTGGGGGCATGCCAGGGCCATGACATGGAGGAACCCATCTGTGTCCACCAGGCGGAAAGCCAACATTTCCAAGGCCAACAGCCTGGCAATTTCAACATTCAGGCTTTTGGCTTTGGTATGGTTGGGGTGAAAGCGTTTCTTATGCTCCCACACTTGGTACACAGAAGGCTGGCTGCCATTCGGGCCACTGTATGGTGTGCAGGTCACACTGGTGGAAGGGGAAAGTGTTGACTGTGTTGCTGATGGTGGGAATCGGCCGATAGTGCCTGTGACTGGGGATGGTGCTTGCTCATGCTGCTCCGGCACATCAGCAGCAGAGGACTGCTTGGGCTTGGAAGTGGTGGAGGAGGAGGAGGCGGCATAAGAGGTCACAATGATTGGAAGTCCAGGACCTGTGTGGCCTTTTTTCTCAAAGTGACTCTTCCACTGCAATTCATGCTTTACCTGAATGTTGGACTGATGATCATAATGATGATGACGACATTTGTAACCATGACTGAGAGGAAGAGGAGGTAAAACTGTTGGATGCAGGGTATCTTAACCACTGAAGAACAGATTGGCAATGTTCTTCAGAAATAAGATGCACAGGGAACCGACCAAGCGATGACAAGCCTGACGGTCCTGCGACTGATGCTGTGCTCGCTTGTGTGTTGTCCGGAGCACTGGAAGGAGTGCCTTGTCTCGTACCTCTAGCTCCATGCCCTATGCCCCTCCTTGCTCGCTTACCACCTCTAGTTTGCTCCATGTTCAAAAAGATAAATATTAAAAAGGTAAAGATTTGTTCACGGTCTCTTATTGAAGAAATCTACTCCAGACACTGCGACACAGAACTCTTCTTGAATCCCAAAAAAATTGCTGCTAGCAAATAGTATTACAAATAGATTTCTTTCTATGGAATATCTGTTAACGGTGTCTTATGGAAGAACCCTGGCAGCAACACTGCAAAACAGAACTTTTCTTGAATCCCAAAATTTTGCTGCTAGCAAATAGTATTACAAATAGATCTCTTTCTTTGGAATATCTGCTAACAGTGTCTTACAGAAGAACCCTGCCAGCAACAGTGCGACACAGAAGTCTTCTTGAATCCCAAAAATTTACTACAAGCAAATAGTATTACAAATAGATTTCTTTCTATGGAATATCTGTTAATAGTGTCTTATGGAAGAACCCTGGCAGCAACACTACAACACTTGGATTTCTTTCTATGACAGATTTGCCGATAGTGTATTCTGCAATAGCTGGACCCCCAAAGCAGGAGAAATGAACTTGTGGGCACTCTGAATAAACTGCACACTATACAAAAGCTATGAAAAACTCCCTAACTATTGCTGTGTATGATTCCCTAAGCTAGCTATTGCCCCCTCCATCCCCACGACTAATCTAACTAGCAGCTTTTCCATTGTAAAATCGCTGGGAAATGGTGTGCCTGCCTGCTGGAAAACAAGCACACAGGAAGAGCAATGTGTTCAGTACAGAGAGTAAAGTCGAAATGGCCTTCAACAGGAAATACAGTGACATACACATAACAAGGTCATGTGATTTTAGCAGCCAATTAGATCCCTACATACTCTGTGGTGACGATTTTTTACACTCCTCTGTGCTGTGCACTGATTGGCCGGCCTCCAAAACTGCAGGAAGCAAGTGAAAGTGAAAGTAAAAATGGTACGTCAAGCACATTTCTCGAACGCAAATTTTTCTCGAATGAACCGTAAAAAGCTTGGTTCGGCTCAAGTTCTAAAAAATCGAGAAGTTCGACTCGAACCTAACTTTTCTCGAACCGTTCGCTCAACACTAGTCATAATAAAAACTGTGACAGAAAATTTTTAGAGTTGTGCCCCCTTTCTCAACTGTATAAGACCAATAAATAGTTCAGCATACTATTAGTATGAACTTGTATTATGTGTAGTTATTACACAGTTGAATCAAGAGGTCTCCACCGCTATAATGTAGCCGCCCAAGACCAGTACTGTAGTCCTCTCCTATAGCGTATGCAGTAATAAGACATCACTTACTGCTATACATATAATATTATAAATAAATGTATAAAACACACACCTAACAAACACATAACATCAATAAAGTAAAAAGATACATTGAGCTGTATAAATAATAAGAAAAAAGAACCGGACAACCTCTCTTAGTGTTTTGCGCATGTGGATTTGAGCCTTTTTTTGCAACTTCCTTTGAAACTTTATTTTGGTATTACTATATACAGGGGGTGAGATAAATATTGAACACATGACCAATTTTCCAAGTAAATATATTTCTTAAGGTGTTAATGACATGAAATTCTCACCAGATGTTGGCAAAAAAGCATTCAATCTACACAGGCAAAGAAATCAAACCATAGATGTCCATCAATTAAGTTATGTGTAATAATGAGAAATGACACAGGAAAAAGTATTAAACACGCTTATTGAAATGTATTTCAAACTTCGTACAAAAGCCTTTGTTGGTAATAACAGCTTCAAGATGCTTCCTTTATGGAGAAACTATTCCCATGCATTGCTCAGGTGGGATTTTAGCTCATTCTTCTACACAAACACTCTTCAAATCCTAAAGGTTCTGTGGATCCCTTCTATGAACTCTGAGCTTTAGTTCCTTCCATAGATTATTTATTGGATTCAGGTCAGGTGATTGGCTGGGCCATTCTAGCAGCTTTATTTTCTTTTTTTCTATGAGAAAGAGGTATTTTCTCGAAACGCATCAGATGGCAGCCATGGATTTTAATCTTTTCAAATAAAGTTTTTTTTATTATATCAGTGAGTGCTGGAAAACCCCTTCCCAAATTTTTTGTGACCATTCCTGGACACAAGTTACATGAAGACCTTGCATCTCATCTAATTTTCTTATGGTAAGCAAAAAAGAAAAATGCCTTCTTTATTTTCTTTCTTTGAAACCAATTGAGAGTTCCCTTGGCTTTGTGTTTGGGATCATTGTGTTGCGAAATGTCCACCATTGTTTTTTAAATTTTATAATCTGGTCGTGCAGAGATTTTTTATCGGAATAACTGCTATTTTTGTCCGTCATCCTTTCCTCAATTTTTTTTGAAGTTTTGCCGTGCTGTTGCTGTAAAAACAGCCGTACACCATAATTTCCCACCTCCCCTTTACTGTTGGTATGATGTTTTGGGGGTAAATGCAGTCAGGCCGGATGGGCACCGGGGGACCCGGGGGGTCCCCCGGGGGCCCCCCCCCAGTCTGTGGGCCCCGGAAGGGGAGTCCGTCGCTCCCCGGGGCCCGTTCCGCGATCCGGTCCCTGAGCGCCCGGGACCTGATCCCGGCGCCGAGCCGGCCCGGGGGTTGGGGGTTTAAAAGCCCCCCACTCCCGGGCGGCCGCGCGGGGTGTCAGGGACGCAGGCCCCCTAGCGCTGCGCTCCCCTGATCTCCGGCAGGTGAAGGGGGGTTTTGGCCTTCAGCCCCCGCCAGGCGCGGCCCCTACTGCTGACGTAGGCTGCGGTGCGTAATCCCCCGTGCCTAGCAGGGCAGCACTAGAGGCCGGCTCCCACGGGGCGGCGGGTGGGGTGGAGCGGGGCGCGAGGTAAGTGGGATGGTTTTGTTAATTTTTTTTTTTCTACCTAATGGACCCTGGCTATTTAGGGGGGGCCCGGCTCTTCAGGGGGCCCCCCCGGCCAAGGGGGAGCCTTGTCTTTTAGGGGGCCCCCGGCAAAAAGTGGGGGCCCTGGCTACTTAGGGGACCCCCCCGGCAAAAAGTGGGGGCCCCTGGCTACTTCCCCGGGGGCCCCTGGGAAACAGTGGGGGCCCCCGGCTTATTAGGGGGCCCTGGCAAACAGTGGGGGCCCTGGTTTAAAAAGGGGGACCCCGGCTACTTCAGGGGGCCCCTGGCTAACAGTGGGGGACCCCGGCTACTTCAGGGGCCCCTGGCTAACAGTGGGGGGCCCTGGTACTTTAGGGGGCCCCTGGCTAACAGTGGGGACCCGGTTATTGGGAGGCCCTGGCTAAAATTGGGGGACCATGGCTGCTTCAGGAGGCCCGGCTAACAGTGGGGCCCCCGGTAACAGGGAGGGCCCCCTGGCTGCTTCAGGGGGGCCCCTGGGTACTTCAGGAGGCCCTGGTAACAGTGGGGCCCCTGGGTTTCTTAGGGGCCCCCGGGTTTTGGGGGCCCCTGGCTAACGTGGGGCCCGTGGCTCATAAAGGGGGCCCCCGGCTGTAAAGGGGGGGCCCCGACTACCTTTAAAGGGGGGGCCCCCCCCGGTGTTAAGGGGGCCCTGAATACCTTAAAGGGGGCCCCCGACTGCTTAAGGGGGCCCTGATACCTAAAGGGGCCCTGGCTACCCAAAGGGGGGGCCCCCCGGGTACCTAAAAGGGGGGCCCTGATTAACAAAGGGGGGCCCTGGTATTTAAGGGGGCCTGTGCTTTAAGGGGGCCCGGGTACTTAAGGGGGCCCCCGGCTCTAAAGGGGGCCCTGGGTGTTAAATACTAAAGGGGGCCCTGACTTTGAACCCCTAGCTAAAAGGGGGGGGGCCCCAATTTCCCGCACACTAGCTAAAGGGGGGCCCTGACTTCCTGCACATGGCAAAGGGGGGGCCCTGCTTCCCCGCCATGGCTAAAGGGGGGGCCCTGACTTCCTGCCAAAATAGCTAATGGGGGGGGGCCCATTCCTTGCAACTAGCTAATGGGGGGGCCCTGCTTCCCGCACACTAGCTAAAAGGGGGGGGGCTGAAATTTCCTGCCACTAGCTAATGGGGGGGCCCTGCTTCCCGCACATAGTTAAAGGGGGGGGCTGACTTCCTGCAATAGCTTAAAGGGGGGGGCTGATTCCTGCACACTAGCCCTTAAAAGGGGGGGGGGGGGCGTTTTCCTGCCCCTAGCTAAAAGGGGGGGGGGGCTGACTTCCTGCACACTAGCTAAAGGGGGGGGCTGATTCCCGCAACTAGCTAAAGGGGGGGCCCCCTGACTCCCTGCACACTGCTAAAGGAGGCCCCCAACTGCCCGTATATACCCCAAAGGAGGCCTTAACTGCCTGTATATTACTGCTTATCTCCAGGGGGGTTAGTCCAATCCCCCCTCCCCAACCCCTTTGGATATGGCCCCTAAAAATTATGGTTGGTACCCGCTCTCCCACCCCCCGGGTAGTTTGTAAGAGGTGGGAAAGGTAAGAGATGCTGGAAAAGGAGGGTTTAAAGGTTTTTGGTGTAATTTCTGCAGGGATGGTGGTGGCCCGGGCAAGTCATCATGGCCCCGGTGTGGAACGTGCAGAAAGGGAAAAAAAAGAACGACTCATCAGTTGAAATTTTGGTGAGTTTTCCTGTTTTACTTTATATGGATCAGTGCGATTTATGTAATGTGATGTGACCCGAGCTGGTGTCTGACATCTATGCGGTTCTATATGGCAGTGTTGTAGGTTATACTGAGCTGGTTGACCTCAGTGGTCTCTATATCGTGTGTAGGTTATACGAGTGTGTCTGACCTCTATGTGGTCTCTATATGGCTGTTGTTGTAGGTTTACCTGAGCTGGTGTCTGATCACTATGTGGTCTCTATATGGCGGTGTTGTAGGTTATACCTGAGCTGGTGTCTGACCTCTATGTGGTCTCTATATGGCGGTGTTGTAGGTTATTCCTGAGCTGGTGTCTGACCTCTATGTGGTCTCTATATGGCGGTGTTGTAGGTTATACCTGAGCTGGTGTCTGACCTCTATGTGGTCTCTATATGGCGGTGTTGTAGGTTATACCTGAGCTGGTGTCTGACCTCTATGTGGTTTCTATATGGCGGTGTTGTAGGTTATACCTGAGCTGGTGTCTGACCTCTATGTGGTCTCTATATGGCGGTGTTGTAGGTTATACCTGAGCTGGTGTCTGAACTCTATGTGGTCTCTATATGGCGGTGTTGTAGGTTATATTGGTGTTTGTATAGTGGCAGCAGCGTACATGTGTCCCTGTTTGAAAATGAGGGAACACCTGACCCTGTGATAGGAGTTACACTTTTTTACTTTCTGGCTGGTGTTTATTTTTGAAGGTGGTGAGGGGCGTGACCACGGGAAACGTGGAGGGGGATATTGTATGTGGGTGGAGGGGGATATTGTATGTGGGTGCAAGGGTGGGTGGAGGGGGGATATTGTATGTGGGTGGAGGGGGATATTGTATGTGGGTGGAGGGGGATATTGTATGTGGGTGGAGGGGGATATTGTATGTGGGTGGAGGGGGATAGTGTATGTGGGTGGAGGGGGATATTGTATGTGGGTGGAGGGGGATAGTGTATGTGGGTGGAGGGGGATATTGTATGTGGGTGGAGGGGGATATTGTATGTGGGTGGAGGGGGATATTGTATGTGGGTGGAGGGGGATATTGTATGTGGGTGGAGGGGGATATTGTATGTGGGTGGTGGGGATTTTGTTTGTGGGTGGAGGGGGATATTGTATGTGGGTGGAGGGGGATATTGTAGGTGGGTGGAGGGGGTTTTTGTATGGGGTGGGGGGGGGGTTTGTATGTGGGTGGAGGGGGATATTGTATGTGGGTGGAGGGGGATATTGTATGTGGGTGGAGGGGGATATTGTTTTGTGGGTGGAGGGGGATATTGTTGTGGGTGGAGGGGATATTGTATGGGGGTGGAGGGGGAATGGATGGGCTACTTACCCATGTGTCTATGAATGTAGACGAAAAGAGGTGTGAGACAGACAGATATGTGAATCTCTTGCTATTGTACTACACAACATTCTGTTTTGTACCTGTATTAATGGGGTTAAAATGGTCGTATTTATGTCCGAGAGGCCGTTATTTTCATGTAAGTGGGGGTGGGCACCCCCAAGTTCAACTCCCCTGGGGGCCCCCAAAACCCCCCCGTCCCGACACTGCATCCCAGTGATTTTTTGGCCCTCCAGACATGCATCAAAAAGGGTTCAATTTTGTTTTTCATCTGACCAGACTATATTCTCCCAGTTTTCACAGGCTTTTCTAAATGTTTTTTAAGCGTGTTGAGCTGCTTTTTTTTTTAAGCAATGGATTTTGGTAGTAACCTGCATGCAGGCCATGGAGGTCGAGTACATTGTTTTCTTTGAAACATTTGTACCTACTGGTTCCAGGTCTTTCTGTAGCTCTCCATAGGTGATCATTGGCTCTTGCACAACTCTTGATAATTCTTTTCCTCCCTGTCTGAAATCTTGCAATGAGATTGGTCTGGTGGTTTTGGTTTTTGGTAAAATTTTGTCCTTTTCCACTTCCCGATTATGCCCAAAGTGCCAATGGATTCTTCAATGGCTGGAAATTTACAATTTAAAAGGTTTTACCCATAAATAGATTTTTTTTGTGTGGTACCTTAGAAATAAGATACCTTTTTGTAGGCTATCAGTTAAACCAGCTAATACTATTTTTTACTAAGAGGCATGATTGTTTTTTTAATTACGGGTTTGTTTTCCCTTTGGTTTTATGATTTTTTTATGACTCTTTGCACCTCTTTTTCTTAATGTGTTCAATACTTTTTTCTTGTGACTTTTTCACTATTAAACATAATTTATGGACATCTATGCTTTGATTTCTTTGCTTGTGTGGATTGGATGGGTTGATAGCGACATCTGGAGAGAATTTCATGTCAATAGAACCATTAGAAATGTATTTACTTCAAAAATTGGTGACATGTTCAATACTTATTTCACTCTCTGTGTGTGTATGAATATATATATGTATAATTTTCAAGCTTTTTTTACCCTACTGATGAAGACTTTGGAACCCATAAGGTAAAAAGCAATCTGCCCTTAAGAACTATTTCCTTCCTGATCCCAAAATTGCCTTCAGACTAGATCCAGATGTTTTTTTATGGCTACTAAATATTTTTATTATTTTTTTTGAAGTGTGATCTAACCTTTCTTGAAGCCCCAACTGTTTCCCGCTGGACCGCTCCTCAGGCAGAACCATCCCAGATTTTCGTTCTCATAGTGAAGAAGGCTTTTTCCTCTTTGGGTATTGAATCCTTTTTTCTCCCGTGAAAAAGGGTGTCCCCCCCGTCTTGAGGGTTTTTTTTTTTTTAACATGAAAACTAGCTTATTTTCAACAAAACCGTTGTTCTTGATTTTGAAGGGCCCCCCAGTGATATATATTTTTAAATAAATGACATCATATCCTCCCCCGGAGCCTTGGTGTTCATTTCTCAAGACAAAATAAGTATAAACTATATTACTTTGGTCCGTTTCATTTGAAGGAAAGGTATGTCTGTCCTGTGCAGCAAGGAATCTTGGTTTCGTAAAATTGAATACACAACATTGCAACTATTTCAACCATGGAAAAGGTATTGGAGCTTTGTCTCTGCAATTGTTTGAATTATCATAATTTTTTGTGAAATAAAACCACAAAAGGAAATGCATTGTACCTTTCTCTTGCTCCTTTTTCGTTTTCCAGTATTTTGTTGTCCCTCTTGGAATACAAGGATTTTTTAAAAAAAAAAATAAGTAAATACAGTAGGTCGACAAACGCTGCATCACTAAGGAGTTATATTTGGTTTGCCCCACAAAAAACAACCCTTATTTATGGCCTAACAATCAATGGTAAAAAAAAATCATGGCTTTTGTAACAATTCCGGAACTTATCCCTAATAATTAGTTGAACATTAGGTAATTACTCCATCTCTACATAAAACAAAGACACCTAAAAAATGAGAGTGTGTAAATGATACTGTGTGCAATTTAAAATAAGAAAGTTTAACTTTTTACTTCACTAATTTTAAAATAATATTCGGTCTTGAGGCCATTGGAAAATACATAAATCAAAAAACCAACATATAATGTGCCAATAAAGAATGGCTGCATTTGATAACTACAAACATTTTGTAAAGGAACAGAGTCACTTGGGGTCCCCTCCACAACCGAGGTGTAAGTATCGTTTAGAAAGCACTCCGCCCCCGGACAGAGGGCTACCCCTAACCGGAGTATAGAGGCTTAACCCTATTTATACTCAGTCTTTAACCCTTGACCTGAGTAATTCATACAGAGGTCCCAGAACAGTTTTTTTATATCGACCCACCCACATCCCCTCCCTCCCTCATCATTGGGAACTAAATTAAATTGATGTATATAATCCCGTAAAAATGGAATCAAAAAAAATTCAAAGATTGAGGGTATGAATAGATAAAAGTTACCCCAATCTTCCTGCCCCATATTAGATTCTTATGTGCAGGTTAATATGTATCAAATTGCTGCTGGGGTATATATAGCCATATCATGTGTATTATACAACAGAGGTGGTGTTCATAATGCAGACCACCAATCACCTCCAACACATGCGGATTCAAAACCCACAACAGCACAAGCACATGTCATTCAAAAAAGGATATTCTGTAATTACAAACAAATAAATTGCATGGAATGAAAGGTCATAGAACGTATGGCTCCAAAAAAAACCACGGAAGGGCCTTATGGTGGCCCCCCGTTTGTTTGAATGCACTAGCAGTCTTATATGTGACGGAATGCGGATGTATTATAGCAGTCGCAGTGGCAACCCTGTCACATGCCTATCCGTCCTCGTCACTTCCGCCCTTAGGGTGCGAAGTCGGGCAATGACTTCCGCCCTGAGTGCTTGGAATGTGGTGACGTGCGCTTGTCCGCGCGCAAAACGCCCACTTCCGCCCACACTTGCCGAGTGCTGAACGGCCACTTCCGTCCACTGTGCAGTGCAAAAAACGGCAATTTAAAGTGGCTCGGCGCAGCATTTTAATACATAATTTGGCACACAACAACGGCCATTAGAAGGGGACGAAAAAATCTCAACTCGCGACCCCAATGACAGAAATAAAATGTAAAGATAGGTCTTGTTTGGCATCGTCCTGATAGTGATCAGGATGAATTTAGATATGACATAGATAGTAAAGTTATATGACACAATGGTGCACAGTGATATATAATGACATAATTAAAATTCAGAAGTACATGTGTTAATTAGTATGGAGGAATATTAGAAGAAGAGGGTAGTGACATATTATATATGTCATATACTTACTATCTATGTCATATCTAATTCATCCTGATCACTATCAGGACGATGCCATACAAGAAACCTATCCTTTAACATTTTTTTTTTCTGTCCATTGGGGTCGCGAGGTTGAGATTTTTTTCGTGCCCCTTCGAATGGGCCCCTTGTTCGTGTGCACATTATGTTATTAAAATGCTGTGGCTGAGCCCACTTTAAATTGCCGTTTTTGCACTACACAGTGGACGGAAGTGCCGTTCAGCACTCGGCAAAATGTGGGCGGAAAGTGGGCGTTCGCGCGACATAGGCACGTCACACATTCCAGCACTTTAGGGCGGAAAATCATTGCCCGGACTTCGCGCCCTAAGGGCGGAAGTGAGGAGGACGGGATAGGCATGTGACCGGGTGCCACGGCGACGGCTAGAATACAATCCGCCTTCCGTCACATTTAAGGCTTGCTTGTGCATTCAAACAAACGGCGGCACACCATAGCCCCTTCGTGTGTCTTTTGGAGCCATACCTCTATGACCTTGCATTCCATGCAATTTCTGTGTTGGAAGTACAGACTATCCTTTTTTGATTTACATGTGCTTGTGCTGTTGTGGGGTTTTGAATCCGCATGTGTTGGGAGGTGATTGGATGGTCTGCATTATGAACACCACCACTGTTGTATATACACATGGATTTTGGCTATATATACCCCAGCAGCAATTTGATACAAAATTTAACCTGCACTATAAGAATCTAATATGGGACAGGATAAGATTGGGGGTACTTCATCTATTCATACCCTCAATCTTTAAATTTTTTTTTTGATTCCATTTTTAGATTATTTTCATCACTTCATTTTTTTCCCTGAAGAAGGGGGTGGGTTCGAAACATGTTGGGACTCTGTATGATTACCCGTAAGGGTAAGACTTGAGTCTAAAAGGGTAAGCCTCTATACCGGTTAGGGGTCGCCCTTGTCGGGGCGAGTGCTCTAACAAATCTACACCGGTGTGGAGCCCCCCAGTGACTCGTCAAAGTTAGTAGTTATCAATGCGCCATTTCTTTATGGCACTTATATGTGTTTTTGATTTATGTATTTCATGCTCAGCCGCATATTATTTTAAATTGTGAAGTAAAAGTTAAATTTTATATTGCACACAAGTATCATACACACTCCATTTTTTGGTTCTTCTCTTTTGTAAAAATTCCATCACCAAAAATTGCTTGGCTACAGTAGACTGGGTTACTAAAAAAAATCATTCTTTAAGGGTTGGCTCAGGGGGCAGAAATGGAGAGTGCTCTGTAATGTGTTCATACAGGGCTGGCAGCAAAAACTATGGTAGAGGGAAATACTCTTCCTCAGGTAACCTCTCACAGGCTGTCAGCTTCAGTGTACACAAGATGTCTCAGAACACCTAGGGTTACGTTTCCTCTGCTCCCAGAAGCAAGGTTCCAGCTCTCCTAACATTTTTCAGGTCCTGCTGATGGCATGCTTATCTCTGGTTAGCTGCTTTCATTGTCAAGATATCCTCTCCTACTATGCTATCAGTGCATACAGAGAAAGTCAGATAGACAGATCATTAAGTAATGTACATAGAGGTACTTAAAAAAAAAAACAACACACAAACACCCAATCTTTAAAAAAAAAAAAAATAGTGTCCTATAGTGTCCTGTATATGATACAAAAAAGCAAATACAAAATCTGTTTCTATACAAAGTAAACCAAGTCAGTCAAAACTCCTGTCATTGTGTGTGGCAAAATGAAAAGTTGAAGAAGGCGAGTATATCTTTTTTGTGAATCTTACCTTTCTTTTTTACTATGATTTCAAAGTGTTTAGTTATTTGGCTACAAAATAACTACCTTTAGCATTACAGTTTTAGCAACAATGTACACAAACTACTATGGTTTGTTGCTGTACCTTCCCATGCCTCCAGTTTTATACACCAGCACATAAGTTGTTGTTTTTTTTTTTTCTCAAAGTTCCATAAACAAAATCTCAGCATGTTCCAACACATGCAATACTCAGTCATTTTGTCCTAGAAACAATAACTCTAGAAGAAACTTCATGTTTTAGTTTATGTTCACACTGTCATTTGGGGTTCCATTTGGGGATTCGGTCATACTATCTGTAACAGAATAGTGCTCCATGCTGGGCAAGAGTGATTCAAAATGGAGCACTATTCCAGGTGTCAAAAATACAGAGTCCATGGAGCACAATTTTTAGTTTTGGTTGTGCTTTACAGAATTCTGCCATATACATCACATCAAACAAAGTAGGAGAATCCATGGCACACCTTAGGGGCATTTTTCAAGGTGCTTTATTTAACAAACGTGATAGACATTAATACAGCATAAAGATTGGGATATATTTGTGACAACAGCGTATAAGTGATGTCCAGATTAGAGGAACATTTTGGCTTCACAAGCAGGCCTTCCTCACTAGAAAGATCTTATTGTAAAGCAGAGGAGAAAAACTGGGGTGTTGGAGAAGCACCTTGAAAAATACCCATAAGGTATGCCAGGAAATTACTCTTGCTGACATATCTGTGATTGGTTATCCTTTACACAAGCACCCAGAGGTTATTCCTCTCCTTCCCAATTTCCAAATAGAAGCCATGCAAATCTGACTAGGGTCTTAAAGGGGTTTTGCCAGGACATGCATTTTCTGTTTAAGAAGGCAAAGTAAACAAAGCAATGCTGAGATAGAGAGAGAGAGACACTAGCCAGAGCACAGAGCCATGCATAAGGGATCGTGTGAAATGTGCACTCTAAATAATCAAACTAACAAACTAGTGGCTTTGTATACAAACAAAAAACGCTTCTCCACAGCTCTTGAAAGGCTTCTTCAGCCTCCTTGAAAGCTCCTTCATGTTCCCTGTCATCAGATAAAGGCAGGGATTCTTATCGATAATCACACTACCAACTAGTGGATTCTTTATACAAAATACAACATTTTTTCTACCCGGTGCCTTGTAAGCTTCTTCAGCTCCCTTCATCAGATAAGAAGAGTTCTCTGTGCAAGCCGGCCAGCAGCTCTTGTCACTCTGCCTGGTCGTATATAGTGCAAGCTGTTAAGTAACTAAGGGCGGTAAGGGCAGCCTGTAGCTCTCTCAGGCTGCAAGTTTTTAAATCAATATATTTAGAAAAGTTGATTAAAGACCCATTTTGGAGGATCCACGTCAACATTAATCATTGTGGCAAAACCCCTTTAATACCCTATCTCACTAATGAATATTGCTTCTTCTGACTGCAGGAACCTACCTTCAGCCGATTTTACTTGAAAAATACTAGATACACATGAGAGCTCCACTACAGTTTTAGGCTGCTAATAACTTCTCTAAGGGTGCTTTCACACAGCATAGTTTTGGTGCAGTTTTAACTGAGCTCCAATATAACTGCCTTTATTAACAGCAAGCTTTGCTTTTGCACTTATTAAAACTGTTTGGAAAGTGAGTGATCAAATTAGTGTGTTTGTAATCCACAAGACTTCACCACAGTGATTGATGACTTAATTGAAACACCTTTGGTGAACAATTTAGGCACTGTAAGCCAGCTTGCTGGTAAAAAAGGGGGACAGTTTAATTGGGAGCACAATTTAAAACTAGCCACCATAACATGCGCTGTGTGTAAGCACCAGGGCCGCCAACAGGGAAATTCAGGGCCCCATACAGCTGAAAAGACTGCCCCTCCCCTGTAAACCCCGCCCCCACAACCGATCGCCACGCCCCCAGCAACCCGATGCGGCCCCGCCCCAGCAAAAAATCGCCTCTCGGACTAAATGCGCCATTTTACACATGAATACAGTGTGCCAATAAAGAACTGTATTGTGTGTTACAATATCAAGTGCGTTAATATCTGTCTGTTCACATATCATAGGACAGAGGGCAAAGTAGTCCTTATATTCCCACCAAGCACCAATAAATATCCTCCATATTTCCCTGGTCACGCATCCCCCTTCTAAAATAATTACCATGCATGTAGGTAAAAGTCTAATCCTCTCCCAGGGTCAATCAGGGACACCATGTACGCTGCCTTAATAACGGCGCCGAAATAACTACAAACACCACCATATTTAGGACCACTTAGAGGTCCACCATTCTCAGGTATAATTACACACCACCATAAAGAGGTACCACATAGAGGTCAGACACAGCTCAGGTATAACTACAAACACCACCATATAGAGACCATAGAGGTCAGACACCAGCTCAGGCTATACTACAACACCAACATATAGAAGGACCACATGAGGGTCAGACAACAGCTCAGGTATAACTAACAAACACCACATATAGAGACCATAATAGAGGTAAGGGGGACACAGCTCAGGTTATAACTACAAATCGGCATCTAGAGAACACATTTAGTGGTCAGACACAGCTCAGGTATAACATACAAAACCTCCAGTACAGAGACCACATAGAGGTCGACTCCAGCCTCAGGTATAACCTACAACACCGAATATAGAGACACATAGAGGTCAGACACCAGTCAGGTTCCATCACTTTACAGTGAATACAAGCACTGATCAATATAGAAGCAAAATAGACTAGAGAAGGGGCTGATTTGATTCTAACGAAGTGGAATTCGTTATAGAATTTCAGGGAAGAAACTTCGCGTTCGGGACGAAAGTCTGAAAATTGGGGTACTTCGGTTGTGAACGAAGTGTGCTTATGATTTGATTAAACAAGCTGCGGAGCACATGGCGTACATGGGGCAAAGCACTCTTGGGAGAAAGAAGGGCATTCGCCTGCATGACATGTTGCAGAGATGAAAGCCACTCAGAGCCACCCACCCCCCCCCCCCCCCCCCCCTCCCCCCCCCCCCCCCCCCCACCCCCCACCCCCCCCCAAAAACCCCCCCACCCCCCCCCCCCCCCAAAAAAAAAAAAAAAACCAAACCATCCCCACCCCACCCCCCCCCCCCCCCCCCCCCCCCCCCCACCCCCCCCCCCCCAAAAACCAAACCCCCCCCCCCCCCCCCCCACCCCCCCCAACCACCCCCCCCCCCCCCCCCCCCCCCCCCCCCCCCCCCCCCCCCCCACCACCCCCCCCCCCCAAAAACCCCCCCCCAAAAACCCCCCCCCCGCCCCCCCCAACCCCCCCCCCCCCCCCCCCCCCACCCCCCCCCAACCCCCCCCTCCCCCCCCCACCCCCCCCCCACCCCCCCCCCACCCCTCCCCTCCCCCCCCCCCCCCCCCCACCCCCCAAACCCCCCCCCCCCCCCTCACCCCCCCCACAACCCCCCCCCCCCCCCCCACCCCACCCACCCCCTCCCCCCCAACAACCCCCCCAACCCCCCCCCCCCCCCCCCCCCCCCCCCCCCCCCCCCCCTCCCCCCCCCACCCCCCCCCCCCCACCACCCCCCCCCGCCCCACCACCCCAAAAAAACCCAACAACACCCCCCCCCCCCCCTCCTCCCACCACCCAACCCCCCACCCCCCACCCCCCACCCCCCCCAACAAAACCCCCCACCCCCAGGCGGGATTCTGTGACGTCACGCACTATAATAAGATCCGAGCGGCGCTGGGAGCTCACACTCCTTCACTGTACCTGACAGGGAAGGTGCTGCTGCGGGTGATAGCGCTTTATGAAGAACTGATTTTATATACAGCGGTCTGTGTGGGGTGTCTCAGCTTGTCTCAGATACTGTTCTCTGAATGTGCTATTTCTGATTTTCTTTGGGGCATTGGGATCTGAATCCAGTGTGCGTCACTGCGCTGCATTATAATTCAATATCCCCAGTGGTCTAAGCCGTTCCTGTTGTCTTCATTTAATGAAAACAGCGTTTATAAAACAAAAAAATAAAAGTACCACAAAATAATTATATAATTAAAGTTCACTAAACAACGTTTTTAAAACATCGATAATTTCTTTATTTCATAAAACACCACTACATAACAAATCCACGTATATCTCTAAAAAAATATTTCAAAACAATACCTTCCACATACACATTCTAAATATTATTTTTACTAACAATCAAATTCAACTACACTAAATAAAAAACAAAAAAAATCTTACCAAAAATTTCCAAACCACTTTTAACCAAAACCTTAATAAAATATTATAAATCCCCCCCACACTAAAAAACATCCCACAAACACACAAAAAATATACCACCTCCCCTTCCAACCATACAACAATAATCAATTTACTCCCTTCATACCCTCACATAAATATTTCCCAAAAATTTCCCAAACATATTAACACTAAATAAAAATATATATCAACCCCCCCACCCCCATAAAAAAACCTCAACCAAAAAATTATTACAACCTCCTTCCAACCCCATACAAAATAATATATTTATCCCCCCTCCCAATAACCTACATAAATATCTTACCAACAATTTCAAAACAACTTTTAACCAACTCTAATAAAATATTATAATATCCCCACCACTCCCCATAAAAACCCACTCCCCTCAACACACAAAAAAATTCTTACAACCTCCCTTCCCAACCCATACAAAATACTAATATTTAGTCCCCCCTCCCAATACCCCTACACTAAATATCTTACCCTAAAGATTCTACAATACCACCTTTTAACCAACCTCCCCTATTAAAATATTATATCATCCCCCCACCCCTACCAAAAACCATCACAAAAACTCACTATTAAAATTTAAATACCTACCCAATCAACTTCACTACCAACCAGATACACAATTATTTCGGTCCTAAGAAACACTCAAAGAACAGTCAACATTTTTCTGCACAAAGCATATCTCCAAAATACCCAACCAGTTGCTAAATTAATCGTTGTATTTCTGGTTTGCCTGACAAAAAAAAAACTAGTCTTTTTTTCAACCGCCCAAAAATACAATATCATAAAATTTCTAGGCTAGCCACAATCCAAGCAAAGGCAAATTTACCACAGAACTCTTGTTGTTGTGGCGTGAACACCCGCAAAATGTAACCGCTACAAGTTTGTAGCGGTCTCAATATTATGCGCAATTTACATCCTGGGTTAATTAAGCGATGTTTTTTGATGGTGAGTGACAAAAACTAACTTCTTTTTCACACGCCAACTATATAAATATTTTTTTTGGCATAGCCTTACATCTCACAAGCACAAGGCAAATTACAACTGTATCTCTAGTTATGAGCTGGCGTTGAAAAACTAATATTGAGCATTTGTAAACGACTAAATAGGTTTGGTCAGCGGCTAATTCTTTGGCGCAATTTTACATCCAGGGGTTAACTTAAGCGTTGTTTTGCTGGTTGTGCTGACAAAAATAAACCGTCTTTTTCAACTGCCAAATAGGTTGGGTGTATATTATATTTTTTTGGTTTGCCTAATTTCAAATGCTTCATAGGCATGACTTAGACAACTGTATTCTTGTTGTGTGGCGTTGGAAAACAGACGCTCAAATTGTAATCTCGCTACTCTTTGTTTTGTGCGGCTCAAATTCCTTTCGGCGCGCAAGTTTTACATCCAGGGTGAATTAAGCGGTTGGTTTGTCGGGTGTGACAATAATAATTAACCGTCTTGTGTTCAACAGCCAAGAAGTTTTATGTAATAAATATTTTTTGGTAGGCTAATTCAAGAGCAAAGGCAAATTAAACGTGTATTTTGTGTTGTGGGTAGAAAAACAGCCATAATTTGTAAATCGACGCTACTAGTATTGTGCGGTGCTACACAAATTCTTTGCGCTAGAGTTCGGAACATGGCGCAGGGGTTAATGTAAGCGTTGTTTTGCTTGGTGTGCTGACAATGATAAACTATATCGGGTTTCTTTGTTTTTTCTCTGCTATTCTCGCCTGATAGGAGGTATGTGATGTTATATATATATTGTTTGTGTGGGAACAATTAGTCATATAGAATTATACAGAGAAGCGCCAAAGGTCGCAAAAGTTACAGACGTGTGTTATTTCTCTTGATTTGAATGTGGGTCGACGTTTATGTAGACTGTTTTGTTGCGCGTCGCAGATTCTTATGTGCTCCGCGCAATTTAGTCTCGATTTCAGGGGCTTAATTATTATGGGGGGCGCGTTGTTTTGCTGGTGTGTGACAAAAAATAAATATACTGTGTCTTTTTACATCGCCACAATATATTATTAATTATCTATTAATTTTTCTGTTGGGTGTAGCCTAATCACAAGCATGAGGCTCGCCAATGTAGTACATGAACCGTATGTCTAAGCTTGTCCTGTGTGGGTAGGCAAAATCACGCGCAATGGGTAGACACGATATATTAGGTTTTTGCGGCTCAGGGTCTCTGTTGGCGCAATCTTACATCCAGGGGGTTAATATAAGCGTTGTTTTCGCTGGTGTGCTGACAAAAAAAAACTGTCTCTTTCAACGACAAATATATTATATTTTACTTTTTGTTTTTGCGTTTGCACTAATCACGAAGACTAGAGAAGTGCGCTAACTTTACAAACAACTTGTATCTTTTTTTGAGATGTGGCAGTAGGAAAAGCACGCGGCGCGCGACTGATGATTTGATTATGTAGAAAGTCGTCTAGACTAGTTTGTGCGGCTCGCAGTATCTTCTTTGGCGGCCGCAAGGAGATTTTGTTTAGTTCATCCGGGTTGAAGCTTATAGCATGGCTTTGTTTTTTGCTGCTCAGTAAGCTGATCGCGGCGCGCGAAGATAAATTTAGAAAACCGTCGTTTTTCTCGAATTACACCGATTTAATTATATTACACTTTTTCTTGTAAGCGCATAATTGCTGACATTAGCGGGTAAGGGTGTAACTTTAAGGCCTGTATGTGTTTTTATCAATTAGTATTGAGGAAACAGAACTCACCAGTGCTTGTAAACGCTAGGTACTATCCTCCTGTAGATAGATCTTTTTGTTGCAAATTGCCCAATTTTTGGTTGGATGCGCAAGGATTTATTAGATTCCAAGGCGTTTACCCTAAGTCTTGTCTACTCGGGTATCATTTGGAGTCACAAAACTAGACAAGGGTGTACGATATTTATCTCACTGGAGATACAGATATAGGCTTTTCACTTCCCACTGTGGTGATGCTTTAATCAATTGTTAACAAAGGAAACAGTATAGCGTAGTTATGTCAGCTAAGGGAGGTGTCAGGTCTCTGGCCAGACTGTGGCGCGAGTGGGCATGAAGGTGGCACAAAACATTTCTGTTGAAGAAAGTCGGGCCTCGCGATAAGGAGGTCGACAGCACAGAAGGGGGTGAGAGCGAGCTGCAGCAGGGGTCACTCGGTGTATGCGGCGCACACACTGCCGCTCGTCAATATATCGGCCGAATGGGGTTGATTTCAGCAATTCATGGGTTCTTGATATGTGGGATTGATGCTGAGGTCACTGTCCCTTCTTCCTCCCCGATGAACCAGTTGACGAACGCTGCCTAGAGGAGGTAGCTCGGGGGGGATATACTCCTTGTGTCTGTATCACACAACCTTGTAAAGGTTGTCATGGCGGACGCGGGGCGTACATGCGCGATAGCGCCTTTCCAGATCCGGCCTTTGTTTTTCACATTCTTTAGCCCGCCGTATAACTGGTTTCCAATCGCCAGTGTGTTTCCTCCTGGCTCCAGGGAATTAGGAGTTGGACTATGTGGTTCTGGGTAGCGCCAACTATAGTGTTCAGCGGAGGGTGGGATATGATTAACCAATTTGAGGAGGGCAGTTTCGAGCGGCTTCGCGTTGGCTCGAGCTGAAGATAACCAAGTGGCGTGTGGGCCCCATAATCGAAGCATCCAGCTTCGCTTTGTGCAGGTTAGCTTTGGACGAACTCGGCGCGAGCGCTCGATAAAGTATGTATCGAGTCGTGGGCGGGAAAGGGTGAAGAGTGGCAATGGACAAGAGGTCAATGTGTGTGTTGCCTAAGGTTACAAGCATCGGCTTTTCCTAGACCTCGCGCATGGTGATAGAGGACAGTTAAGGTGAACGATTTTGAACAAAGAACAGACAAATATTCAGCGTGGTTGGCTGACCTTGATGTATGCATCAGGAGAATCAAGCACACTTGGGTAGACGCGGGTGTAGAATAGGCTAAGGTGCTTTGCAGTCAATCGTCGTCAGGAGTGACATGGGAGGGCGTCAGCTTTTGGCGGTACAGGCGAGCAGCGGCTGACTCCACGCTCGGCGCGCAGCATGCTGGGCGTGTGTGGTGAGTGGCTGTGACTGTCAGGGGTCTCTGGAGTTTTTGAGCTCATGCAAGTGTTGTGGTTAGTAGTCGCGGGAGCCGGTATGCAGGGGGAGCTAACGGTGTTTAGAATAACCCGCTCGTTCTCGCAGTTTATCCAAAGACGGTCTAGCGGCGGCTGTTAGTCACTCTGTGCGGTGCGTTGGCGGGTAAAACAGCTACTCGGCGGTGTGGCAGTTCTTTTGCTAAGGGGTCACCGAGGAGGGCCGACTATGGGTATATCGTGTCTGTGGGCAGCAAGTGAAGCGTGTGTGGGGGTGCTGCGAGGGAGCGTTAGCACGTTTGGGGCACATAACGCTATTACTTAGGCTCTGGTGCATGGGAGTCAACACAAGTGTGTGCAGCGGTCAGCTCATCGGGCTGGGTACCTGGGTAGTCTATATCAGTATATGCGCTGGCATCAGAGTGAGTTGGTGTGGTCCATACCGGCCGCTGCAGCAATCACGCAAATAGCAGGGCGGCCAGTGGCTCTGGCAGTGAATTTTCCCAGCCTGTAAGGGTACCTCCACCTCTGCAGAATAGGCAGCTGGTTCGCGTCTCTTGGCCTAATCTCTTCGTATCCTGGTGCCTAAGCAATGATCCTTCTCCTCGCTATCTGGCACCCAGCAGAATATGCGGTATAGAGAGGGGCGAGCTTTTGTAAAGAGTGACAACAGTATGAGTCGCTCAAACCATCTGCAGAGCTGACGTCTATGTCCAAGTTGGTGGTACTGCAGTTCCTTCCCTTTCAAAATGGTGGATCTGCACCATTCAGAGAACTAATGGCTCTGTGCCGAGCCGAGATGGACGCGTTCAAGCCGTAATTTTTTTTCCAAAAAAGGCAGTACCAGCATTCTAAATATGGTAGAACAGAAAGTGGGTCAGACCTTGAGCTTAACGGTATGTTTCAAGGTAACGGCAGCGCGGAGGCTGGAGCATGTAACTACGGTGGGCCTGTAATGTTCTATAGGCCCACTGGGTGAATGTGGGCTTCCGCCAGGCACACCAAACCTGGGACCGGAGACGCCGTTTCTCCTCCACGTGTCAAAACTGCTGCTCCTGCGCCACTGTCCGCTTCTCCTCCTCCACCACCATCCACATCTCCAGCCTCCACAAGTATGCCTCCATCATACCCACATGTTGCTAGGGCACAGCGGTGTCACGGTTCTACACCTAGCTTGCCCTCGGCGAACCGAAGTCACACAGGGGAGGAAACTGCTCCGATCCGTCATGCAGCAAGAAAATCGATGTGTGGCTATTCTCCGCGGCCTATGCAATCGGAACCATGGTGCACGGACAATGGGAGGAAATGGTGTTCGCGCTGCACCGAGGAGGGATGGTCCATGCGCCCTGCAATGGGCACTGTGTTCAATATGGTTGTTAAAAAGGTTCAGAAGTCTTCCACCGATTTCAGGGAACATTGAAAAAGGCCAGGAGAAATGTGCATGCACTTTATTCCTTGTTACAAAGCAGGAACACCCTCCTCGGAGTTGCAGCGGCCAGAACGGCTCCCCCAACACGTCTGATTTGCGATGTTTCCACCCGCTGGAATAGCCAAGCCTGCAATGCTGGGACGGACTGTATGAAACAGAGATAGGCCATTAACGTTTTTTTGATGATCTCAGGCAGAACAGAAGTACTCCCCTGTGTAACTTTGACAGTCCAGGCCAGTGGCAGTCATGCGTGGACACTGCCGTTGTGAGGCCATTCGGGAAGGCCCATGGTATTTGTCAGTTTCGCCAGGACTCGGGATGAAATAACGTCATTTCAACTGTTCATGTCAGGAAAGATGGCTGGAAAATCTGTATGGGCAGGGGAACTGGAGATTTGGCGACTACATCTCGTGACGCTCCACCTGAGTCGGGGGGGACTGAAAATGGAGGAGGGGGAGGAGGAGGAGGACAGAGGAGCAGAAGCATTTGTTTCTGGTGATATGAGTGGATTTTCTACCCAGGTGACAAGAGAGGAGGAGAGGAGCTGCTGGAGGAGGTGGATGGGAAGGGATGAGCGAAGACGAGGCAGAACTCCAAGGCACCGTGCGCTGTATACAGTGGAATTGGAGGCAGGGCCCCTCGGAGCTCACTTGTGCAGAGTGTTCGCGCATGCTTATTTGCTGGCTAGTGACAGACGAATAGGTCAGATCGGCAGATGGGAGAACTTCTGGCTCTCCACCTATTGGTACCCTCGCTTACCGGTCAACATGGGAGCTTTTTCCAGATAGTTGAGAGGGAAGACAAACTCAAATACTATAGGGAAAAATCACCTCGTAATTCAAGTTGGACGCCTGCTAGTGGCGGATGTTACCCTCTATGTGTGAACAGGGGTCTGACCGGCGTGGGTTTTTCTTAGAGCTCGAGTACTACTGCCGCGGCTGCTGGGGGAAGGTGGGGGGGTAGGAGCAGTATCTCGTCGCTGGCATAAACAGCAGTAATAAGTCTGGAGTCATAACTGTAGCAGTTCTCCTATCGATCACCGCAGATTCGTGGAGGATGGGGCATGTCTCACCAAGCAGCAGCGCAGCCAGGCAGCAGGCACATGGAGCATTCCTGAACCAACACGGGTTGTGGCTATGGGGACAAGCATCTGCACAGTTAGAAGATCCGTGACTACTGGGCAGCAAAAACTGGATGTGTGGCCGCTAACTTGCCGAGTTTGCAGTGGAAGAAGCTGTCCTGTCCTTTTCGGCCAGTAGCCTGTGCATCAACGGCAGGGGTTGTTCAGTGTCGGGGGGGATCGTTGATTACCCAAGTGAGAACCCGCTTGTACGGGTGACATCTGTCTGAAGCTGACTGACCGCTTTGTCAAGATGAATTCAGGCGTGGACTACTCGGCCAGGATTTCCAACAACAGCCAATGCCTTAGGCGTCAGTTGGGTCTCAAATAACTACCTGCTCTTCAGCCAATATTCTGATGTGCTCACGCTGATGCCAAATCTGCTGATAGTTTCTCATTGCCTAACACGTCTTTAGCCAGGAAGGAAATACTTGGGAAGTGGCGACCCACCTCAACACATCTGTCATTGTCAACTGTCTATGTGTCATGGTGCTTTGTGATTTTCTGTACTGTGGTTGGCTCTCGGCGTGACTCCAAGCTGTGTCCATTGTGGCCACTCTGCCGGCTGGTTACTGTTTTGCCACCTCCGATAGTCCTTGTTGCCACTCTCTGATCTCATGCTGTTGCTCCCTGTCATCTACTCCACATCTCTGTCATTGTTGCACTGCCAGACTCATGCGAATGCTGGCACGCCGAGAGCACGCGTTCGGCATTTCAGTCATTAGAGAGTCTGTGGCCTAATACTATTTTTGCCACCTGCGAATGTCATTGTGCACTCTTTAACTCATGCTGTTGTCCTGTCAGCTCACCTCCATCAGTCTCGTCATTGTGCCTGCTGACCTCTCATGCTGCTGTCTCCGCCGTGACCTCGCTCTCCGTCAAGTGCCGTATTGTGGCCCTAATTACTATTTTGCCACTGCAGGGAATGTCTTGTGCCAATCTTGATCATGCTGTTGCTCTGTCATCACCTCAGCTCTGTCATTGTGAATGCGTGTACACTTCAAGATTGATAGCTGCCGCCGTGTACCCTCGCCGCTCATTCACGTCATTGTGCCGTCTGTGGCCATATAAATACTATTTTCCTCACTGAGAGAATTGTGTCAGTTGTGTCGCCAGCTACACGCTGACCTAGATCATGCTGTGCTGGGATGTCGTCGTGCGGCTAACACGTGTGATCGTTCTGGTGCTACTGTATCTGAGTCGAGAGGGTGCGTTCTGCCTTGCCGTGGCTTGTGCCGTGCCCTCCACCAGAGGGCTATTCTGTTTTTTGTCCACTCCCAGATTGTCTTTGTGCCCACGTCCGACTCATACTGCTGCCTCGTGACCTACACTGTATCATTGTCGCCACTCGTGGTACTAATGCTTTTGTCGCCTCTTTATGTTCATTGTGCATGACCTGACCTCATACTCGCTGCCGCCGTGACCTCCTACACTGTGTGATTGTGCCAACTTGTGTCCTCGAATTTACTGTTTTGCCACCTCCAGAATGCATTGTGCATGTCTGACCTCTCATATGCTGCGCACGTGACTCACACTGTGTGGATTGTGCCACTCTGTGCCTAATACGGTTTTTCCGCTCAAATGTCATTGTGCCATGTCTGACCTATACTGCTGCTCAGGCGTGACCTAAATGTGTGATTGTGCCATTGTGGGGCCTATACTGGTTTTGCCACCTCAGAATGCATTGTGCCGACTGTCTGACCTCATACTTGCCGCGTGACACTCTCACACTGAGTGATTGTGCCATCTTTGCAAATATGTTTTTTCCGACCTCCGAATAATGTCATTGTTGCCACTGTCCTGACCTCATACTGCTGCCGCCGTGACCTCCACACCTGTTTCATTGTGCCACTCTGTGGGACCCTAATTACTGTTTTGCCATCCAGAAATGCATGTGCCACAGTTCGACTCATACTGCTGCGCGTGACCTCCACACTGTGTGTGATTGTGCCACTCTTGTCGACCGAATTCTGTTTTCCGCACCAGAATAGTCTTTGTGCCAATGCCTGACTATGCTGGCTGCTGACCATGACCTCCACACTGTGTGATTGTGCCCATCTGTGGCCTCACAACTGTTTTGCCGCTCCAGAATGTCTTTGTGCCACTGTGACCTCATGGGTGTTGGTGCCGCGTCTCTACACTTATCATAATGTTGCCACCTGAGCTTCAGCATGTTTTTTTCCAGCTTAGTGGATGACTTTATAAGGTACATTCCGCTGAGTTTTTTGGTTCAGTTTTGCCCTCTTAAGTGCACAGGGAATTTTTATAGTGAGCGATTTAAGGCGGGCGGGCAGTTCATGTGGTGTATACTAAAACAAACATTGTTGAAGACAAACCAGCTCCTCTGCATATTTCAGCATGGCACAACGTTCTAACAGACCTGCAGGTCTGGGGCAGCCAGGAAATAGCTTGTTTTTTAAAGTGATTCGTGGCGAAGTAATTCGGACCGAAAACTGATTTTTGTCGGAAAACTTCGGCGAATGACGAAATGCGAGAGATTTTGAGTAACATTCGGGGGGGCTCGAGATCTTCTAAAAATACCCTCTGACATAAGTGATCTCACCGGAGGGGGAAGTCTTATCTGAGGGAGTCGTTTTTATATTCTCCTAGAGCGTTCTTATTCCTTATCTTCTTTGCAATCGTTTCACACGCCATGATGAACATGTCTGGCCACACTCATCTGCAGGAACTTACAGCACTCAAATATAGTATAGAATCCTCAATTTTCTGATGCTTGTACTTTACCTATTCCAACCTCCTGTTACAAGACTACTCCAGGAGGTGGGAGGATATATCGTCGGGTACATAATGACCATAAAACTTAGAGGTCTAGTATCCTACGGGGTTGGGGGTGTGGGAGAGGACTAACCCCTGATGATGTCTGCTTAAAATATGGGCTGTCCCTAACATATAACCACTAATTATATTACCAGCGTAGGTAGGAAAAGGGGACCCTAGGTAGGTGGCAGAGCTGATTCATGGGCAAGGCCGCGCTGAGGGTAATTAGAAAGGCCCTATTTATGTAGGTACGACAGGTACGGGATAAGTTGGCGTTAGGAGGCGTGCACAGGTATGGATAGGGAGATGGTGGTGTCCTATCTTGCGTCCCTATAGTTAGTAGGCGGTAAGGGCCCTCTTTAGTGGTAAGGTAGGAGTAGGGCCTTTTAGAGGTTAGGGTCGAGTTCAAGGGGCCCTTCCTTTAAGAGGGTTGGTAGAGATAGGGCCCCCTTTAGAATAGGCAGCAGGGCCCCTTTATATTATAGGCAGCCAGGGGGCCCTTAAGATAATAGTGCAGCAGGGCCCCTTTGATATAGGCAGCAGGGCCCTTTAGTTATAGGTCTAGCCAGGCGCTCCCTTTAGAGTGGAGGAGCAGGTTAGCTCGAATGGGGCCCCCTTCGTTCTAGTGAGCCGGCGCCCCTTAGTGTAGGCAGCAGGGTTCCCTTTAGATATGGAAGCAGGGGCCCTTGCACCACGTTGAGAATTGTAGGTAGTCAGGGAGCCCCTTTAGGGAAGTTAGGTGTAGTCAGGGCTCTCCCTCCTGTGCGATGTAGATTGGGCGATGAACATGTGGCGACACCATTTGTATTTTAGGCGCAGGGCGCCTCGCGCCTTTCGCCTGTAGGCTGCTGGGCCCTTTAGTTAGGGTAGCAGGGCCTCCTTGATCGAGATGTATGGATTTACGCGCTGAAGGGCCCCATTTAGAATGTTCGGCCGCAGGGGCCTCCCTTATCGGTGTTTGGTGTTTGAAGGGGCCACCCTATAGCGTATGGTAGAACGGGGGCCCCCTTTAGGATGTAGGTTGCAGGGCCGCCCTTTTAGATGTAGGTACAGCTTGGCGTCCCGCGTGTTTAGAGGTTAGTCAGGCAGGCCCTTTAGGATGTAGGCGCATGGCCTTTACGATGTAGGTCGCAGGGTCCCCTTTTGATGTAGGTAGCAGGGTCTTTAGCCTCTTAGGTAGGCCTGGGTCCCCTTTTAGTATTAGGTAGCAGGGTCTCTTTTGATGTAGAGTAGCAGGGGCTTTAGATGAAGGTAGGGGGCCCCTTTAGATGTAGGTAGCCTAGCTTTGCCCCCTTTAGATGTAGGCAGCAGGCCTTAAGATGTAGGCATCAGGGCCCCCTTTAGGATGTAGGCTCGGCAGGGCCCCTTTAGATGTAGGTATGCCGGGCCACCCTTTGTTATAGGTCGCAGTGGCCCCCTTACAGAATGTTAGGACTAGATGGGCCCCTCAATTTGATATACGTAGAGTGGGCCTCCTTTTAGCTGTTAGGTATGCAGGGCCTCCTTTAGATGTAGGTAGCATGGGGGCCACTTTAGATCTAGGCCTGCACAGGGCTCTCCCTCTTAACGGTTTTATAGGCAGGCTCCAGGGTCTGTTAGTATATAAAAGAAAACAAAAAAAACAAAAAACGAGACATTACAGGTACTTTCTTGTCTGGCTCGCGCTCCGTTGCTCTCCCGCGGTCTATCCTAACTGTCGACGAGCATGGCGGCGCGGTGAAGTTGTATTCGTCACCGCGCCGCCTAGTCAGCCGTGGGGCCGGCGCCCGGGTAACGGCTGAAGGACTACGCGTTCAGTTGCAGGGGAATCAGCGGAGTCGCAGCGACTAGTGGCGCTGTGCTCGCTGACACCACGCTAGCCACGGGTGTCAGGCAGTATCATTTAGGTCTCCAACTCTTCGGGCTTGGTCTTGGGCGCTCGGGCGCAGGTCCGCGGGCGTTCAGCGGAACGGCATGCGAAAGAGTTGTGGACTCTCCGGGGAGCGACGGCAACTGCCTCCGGGGCGTCATCAGGCAACTGTGGGCCATGCGGAGGCTGGTTCGGCGGGATCTGCGCAACGCCGCGGATCTCCCCACTGCGCCGTGTGCAAATAAGGGGGGGCAAGTTGCACCGCTTGGCGCCGGCCCTTTACTTCCACCGGGACCCCCCATACCGTGAGATATGGTGTACCCCTGTATGGCGGCCATGGGAGCACCCTTAGTTTTGTTTCTTATTAGGCTAACAACTGCAATCATAAAAAAGATACTCATGAATTAACCCTTTAGCCGGAGCCAGTTTTGGCCTCTATCATCAGAGCACATTTTTTGAAAATCTGCGCATCTCGTCATTTATGTCAGAATAACTCTTTTGTACACTTTTACCGTATCCATGGTGATTCAGAGATTGTTTTTCTTGTGAGGGACATTAGGTTAAGATAGTACGAAATTTTGGTCCAAAAAGTGTTGTTTGTTGTGAAAAAATATCAAAAAATGCAGATGAAAAATTTGAGAATGTTACCAAATTTTCAAACTTCAAAAATTTCTGCGTGTAAGGCAGGATAGTGTATTCCACTTCAAAAGAGGTTATGGATAGCAATCTACCTATATGTCGAGCATCTACGGGGGCTTAGAAATTTAAGGAGGGGGGAGTAATTATAAAATTTTCAAGAAAAATTGGCAAATATAATTTTTTACGGAACCAGTCCTCACGTTCTAAGTGGACTTTGATTGGCCTGTATGTGAGGTACCCCATAGAAAGGACTTCATCTAAGAACACTTCACCCTTAAAGTAATTGAAACAGATTTTAGGATGATTTATTAAACCTCATTAGGTGTTTCACAGTAATTAAACACGCAATTGGAGGTGAAATTTCAAATTTCACTTTCTTTCGCACAGATTTAAAAATTTTTTTCAATTATTCAATGAATCGGTAAATGTGATAAGGGAAATGCAATTAACTATTGATTTTCCCCAGATTCTGCTGTGTTAGATTATCCCTTGTGGACATAGTGCGCTATTTGGCTCAATCCACAAACCCCAGATAAGGAGGAGCACCTACTGGACTCTGGGCGTCTTTTTTCCATTATGAATTTTATTAGGGCCTTTCATGTTTGCAGAAGCCTAAGGTGTAAAATATTAAAACACCCATAAAAAGCCTCATATGGATACTACACCTTGAGGAAATAGATCAGGGGTGATTGTGTGTTAGATCGACCCAACAGGTTGATTCACAAATTTTTTAGCGTTGGCTGTGAATATGAAAAAAAACATTTTTTTTCAAACAATATCTGCAAATTTAGTGAAAAATGTTTAATTTTTACAAGGAATCTGGAAAAAAAGCCCAAAAATTTTGTTATAATAAGTCTCTTCCAAGTTCGTAATACCACTAATGTGGGTGTCAACTGCTGTTTTGGGCGCATCGGCTGGGGCGTTATGAGGGGGAGGGAAGAACGGGTTATTCTTGTCTATTGCAGGAAGTTTGATCTCTTGGGTGGGGTCATGTCGCATTTGAAAAGCCCCCAAATACCAGAACAGGTGAAACTTCCAGAAGTCACTTTTTTGGAATCAACACCTCTCTGGATCTCATATAAGGGTGTTACAGTGGCATTTTGGGGCGCAAGGTTTTGGTACCTGTTTTTTTAGCATGGGGCATGAAAATGGTAAAAAAACGCAGTTCTGCATTGTTTTTTGGTGCTTCAATTTCTTACGTGTTCACCATGCAGATGTACATGACTGGGGATAACTGTACTTTGTGGGTTGGTACAATTGCAATGATAAAACAAAATTTTTATATAGTTTTTTTATGTTTTATTACTTTTACACAGATAGGAAACCTAGGTCTTATAAAAACTTGCGGTTTTTATAGTTGTTCCAAATCTGATAGCCTAATTTATTCATTTTTTTCTGTATACGGATGATTGGGGCTTGATTTTGCGGATTAAGTTGAGTTTTTTTTAGTACCATTTTGGGGATGATATGATGCCTTTGATCACTTTTTATTAAGGTTTTTGTGATGGCATTTTGTGAGGGGCATCTGGTAGTGTTTTTTAATTTTATTTTTTACAGAGGTTCACCGGGGGGTGGCGGGTATAAATGAACCATGCTAGTTTATTACTCAGCAGCGTTCTAAATTTGGTATTTTTTTTATGTTTTACGCTTTTACACAATAAAAAAAACTTGTATTCAAAGAAAGGAAAACACGTTTTTGCTTCGGCATAGGTTCAGGAGGCATACTTTTTTGTTTTTCTGTGTTACGGAGGTGTGTAGGGAGATTTCGTTTTTTTGCGGGATGAGTTGTATGGTTTTGTATTGGTATTTTGGGGGGCAAGATTTTTGATTCAGTCTTTACATCCATTTTTGGACAAGGCAGGGTGAAGAAATACTGCAATTCTTGTAGTGTTTTTTACTTTGATTTTTAACAGCGCTCACCGTGCAGTATCCATGACCAGTTAGCTTTACTCTCTGGGTCGATACGATTACGGCGATATCCAATTTATATAGTTTTTTTTATTATTTTGAAGCACCTCTAAGAGCCATAACTTTTTTATTTTTCCGTATACAGAGCTGTGTAAGGACTTTTTTTTTGTGGGATGAACTGACGTTTTAATCGGTCCAACTTTGGTGTCTATATGAGTTTTTGACTACTTTTTATTCCATTTTATTTGCTGCAGGATGAACAAAAATCGCAATTCTGTGCCTTTTTTTTTTTTTTACGGTGTTCACCGTACGGGTTAATTAACATGACAGATTTATAGGGTGGGTTGTTACGCATGCGGCAATACCAAATATGGGTTCTTTATTTATTTTTGATCTTTTTTGGGGTGATTGGCATTTGTAAAGGGGGAAAGGGCGATGTACGTGTTATTTTATTTTATTTTTTGTGTTTGTGTTTTACTTTTTTTACTTTTTTTCACTTTTTCAAATTTTTTCACCTTTCCCCAGTGGGTATCTGTAACAACAATCGTCAGATTGCTGTTACAATAGGAGACCTGTATAGAGCATTACCGCTGTGTACAGGTCGCCATGGTAACTGCCAATCACCATGCCCACAATGCATTGCAGGCATGGCGACGTCACCACCTCGCCTGTGAGCCTGCATGATTGCCAGGACGTATGCATACATCCATTTGCGGGAACGCACTTCCCGCTAGGGCGTATGCATACATCCAATGTCGGGAAGGGGTTAAAATTCATTTCGGTCCGAATTACTTCGGGACGAATTGCGTCAAAAAACAGCTATTTCCAGGCTGCACAGAGCCTGCAGGGTGCTGTAGAACGTTGTGCCATGCTTAAATATGCAGAGGGAGATCGGTTTGGTCTTCATACAATGTTGTGCTTTAGTATGATACGCACATGACTACAGCCGCTCTTAGAATCGCTTCACTATAAAATCCTTGGGCACTTAAAAGGGGAAAAATGACCAAAAAACTGAAGCGGAATGTAGCCTGATAATGTCATGGCAGCGACAGCTGGAAAAAAACAAGCTGATGGCTCAGGTGGCAACATCAGTGATAAAGTGTGGAGGTCACGGCAGCAGCCACAGCAGCAGCATGAGGTCAGACAGTGGCACAATGACATTCTGGAGGTGGCAAAAACAGGAGTAGGCCACAGAGTGGCACAATGACAGAGTGTGGAGGGCATGGCAGGAGCAACAGCAGCAGCATGAGGTCAGACAGTGGCACAATGACAGAGTGTGTAGGTCACGGCAGCAGCCACAGCAGCAGCATGAGGTCAGACAGTGGCACAATGACATTCTGGAGGTGGCAAAAACAGGAGTAGGCCACAGAGTGGCACAATGACAGAGAGTGGAGGTGACGGCAGCAGCAGCATGAGGTCAGAGAGTGCAACAATGACAGAGTGTGGAGGTGACCGCAGCAGCAACAGCAGCAGCATGAGGTCATAGAGTGGCACAATGACAGTGTGGAGGTGGGTGGCAATACCAGTCCCTGGTAAAGATGGTTGGTGGCAGATGGAGAAACTGTCAGCAGATGTGTGGCATCAGACGGGTGGCGGCATCAGAATAGTGGCTGAGGCAGGTAGTTTGAATCCAGACTCATTTCTCAAAGTTTGGGTGAGGCGTCATGGCTGATGTAATCTGACGCCTAAGGCATTGGTGTGTGGAAATCCTGGCCGACCCACGCCTGATTCATCTTGACAAAGTTCAGTCGTTCCACATTTCCCGTGGACAAGCTGATTCTCCTTGGGGTAACGATGGCCCCCGCCGCACTGAACACCCGCTCTGATGCCACACTACTGGCCGGGCAGGACAGCTTCTCCACTGCAAACTCAGCAAGTTGCGGCCACACATCCAGTTTGGCTGCCCAGTAGTCCAGCGGATCTTCTAACTGGGGTGGCAGAGTGCATCTGGACCGAGAGATGATGGCAAAGAGAAACAACTCCTTTCTGTAGAGGTAGTATAGCCTTGACTGGCTGTAATGGCATGCATGCCACTGGGCACTGCTGCTGCTGCTGTTGCTGCGGCGGCTGGATGGACCACCACATCTGAGCCACGTTTCTCCCAGGCCACCGGATGGTGACGCTACATGTGTTGACGCAGGCCGTGGTGCCAACGTTAGCTCCCTGGCCACGCTTCACTTTCTGCCAAGATTCTACATATCCCCCATATTCCCGGCCCTCTGGTGTTTAGAAAAGAACTGCCAAAACCGGGGGGCTGTTTTACGCCAACGCTCCGCCTGATGCTCTACCACCGCTCCCTCGCTGAGCCCCGTACCACTACTTTTTGGGCCTGCAAAGGGGTTTCTACCCCGGGGCCGTTTGGGCTCCTGACTCACACTGTTGCTTCCTGCTGATTCACGGCCACAAAAACCCTTCGGGCTGCCCCGCGCCTAGGGCCAAGCTGACGCCCCTTTTTTCCTGACAATGTGAACCCCTTGCTTCACCTGGCTCCCAAAATGCGGTCGGACATCAACATCGTTTTGTGTTTCACTCAATGCTGTCCTCCCAACGTTTTGTATAAAGAAGCGACCCCCCCCACAACGCCTCCCATGCCACTTCCACATCAAACTTTGCCACCTACTGCAAAAAGCAGGGGATTTTGGGCCCCAATTTTTTTCTTGCTGCCAACTACTCGACTCCCTCCTCAAATTGTTTTCCTGCTGTATAGTGGCCGAGCCCAACCCACATAGTAGATCTCTGGCAAGGGGGAAACCAATGGACGAGGGGGGGTTGGGGACATGAGGGCCGCTGGCCCCCCGGGCCATGCCAACTAAGGGTTTTTGGCCCCTGACTTCCCCGACTCTTGGGGGTTGTCAATGCCCCTCTGGGGGGAAGTGGATGACCAAGTAACCAATCAAAAACCCCTTGGATTGTGAAACAACACAGGGCCCCTAGTGCAGGGGCATTGTGGCCCCCGAGTACCCCTGCGGCGACTCCCTTGCTGTGCTGCGCCCTGAGCCTGCTCCAGGAATTTTGTGCCCTGCCACTCGCAAGAAGAGCCCCCCACCTCGCTTGAAACTGTTTGTTCTAAAATGTACAATCTTTTATGAAAAATATCTGTATATGATAAATACACACCCTGTATTTGACTCCAAATGAACCCACTAACAAGCTTTGGAACCCTTTGGGATTAAATTGCGCTCCAAAAGGGGCGGGAAAAATTTACTTGTATGTCCTTTTAAAAAACACTGGTATTTCATAAATATAAAAGCACAAACGGGGCTTTTTTAAACCCTTGAATATGAATTATGCTACGAATTTCTTTTTTGGGGGGTGAAAAAAGTTTTTTACTGAATAGAACTCAGGAAAAATATTTAGTTAACCCTTTGGATGTAAAAATTGCGCAAAAGAAATTTGCTGCCAAAAATTTACCACTTGTAGGGGTTAAAACGGCGTGTATTTTACGGAGCACAACAATAGAAATACTCGTAATTAACCTTTTAATTTGTACGGCAAATTTTTTTTTCGGTGAAAAGAACGTTTATTTTTAAAAAACTGGGAAAAAAAAACTTGTTAATTGGAAAATTTTGCAAAAAAAATTTTCTTTAAAAATTTTAGTTTTGGGGGGTTTTTAACTGTTATTTTAGAAAACAAAAGAAAAAATTTTTAATTTAACCCTTCTATGAATTTTGAAGAAAATTTTTCCTTTTTCAGGGAAAAAAAGTTTCTTTTTAGTAAATTTCAAAAAAATCTTATTAACCCCTTGGTTTTGAAAAAAAAAATGTTGGCCCAACCCAAACCCCTTTTCCCGTTTTTAAACCCGGGGGTTTTAGGAAAAAAAACCCAAAAAATTTTTTTAATGAACACAGCAAAATTTTTTCAAAGGAATTTTTTTTTTATGCCAAAAAGAACAACCTTAAATTTTGTTTAAAAATTGGGGAAAAAAAAACAAAAAATTAATTTGGATTTATTGAAAAAATTTTTTTTTTTAAAGTAAACAGCCGGGGGTTGAAACCCGGATTTTTCCAAACCCCAAAAATGAAAAGATTTTAAAATTTTGAGCGTTGGACACCAAGGAATTAGTTTTGTTTAAAAAGGGGAAAAAAAAACAAATAAAAAAATTTAAAAAAAAAAAAAAAAAAAAAACAAAAAAAAAACAAAACAAAACCCAAAAAAAAAAAAAAGGGAAAAAAAAAAACAAAAAAAAAAAAAAATTTTAAAAAAACCCCCCCAAAAAAATTTTTTATTAAAAAAAAAAAAAAAAAAAAAAAAAATTTTTTTTTTTTTGTTTTTTTTTTGGGGTTTTTTTTTTTAAAAATTTTTTTTTTTTTATTTTTTTTTGTTTTTTTTTTTTTTGGTTTATTTTTTTTGGTTGGATAATATAAGAAAAAGGGTTTGAATTGGAATTTTTTGGTTTTAAAAAAAGGGAAAGAGAAAAAAAAAATTATTTGGCTTAAAAATTATTTGGGAAATAAATTTTAAAGGAAAAAAATTAAAAAATTTTTTTTAAACTTTTTTTTTTGAAATTAATGGGCTTTTGAATAAAGAAAATTTTCCAAATTTTTCAAGCCCTTATGTGAAAAAAACCCCCCACTGCCCAAAGCCCAAAACTTTTTCGGGACCAAAATTTTTTAAAAACAAAATTTTTTTAAAACTTCAATGGGGAAACACAAAAAAAAAAAAAAAAAAAAAAATTTTTTATCTGTTTTTGTAAAAGTTTAAACCCCCGGATTAAAAAATGCTTGGATTCAAAGGGGTTCCCCCTTTATTTTTCAAACTTTCCAGGGGCCCAAAAATTTTTGGAAAAATTTCCCCGGGACCAAAAAAAAGTTCTTTAAAGGGGGCCCAAAAAATAAAAAAAAAAAAATTTTCCTTTTTTTTGGGGGGAAAAGGAATTTGGGGGGGTTTGGGGGGGGGAATCATGGGGTTGAATTTTCGGGGCCCGAAAAATATTTAAAATTTTTGGGTTTCCCAGGGTGTTCAAACCCGGGAGCCCCATTTTGAAATTTAATTTGCCGTCTACATTGGTTTTTTAAAAAAACCGTAGGTTTTTAAAAGGTATAGTGTTGAGCATTGGGTTTGGGACAGGAAAGTGTAACTGTGGCCCCCTAAAGGGTTTTTTCCCCAAAAATTTTTTCATGACCATTTAAAAATTTGGGGGGGCAAAAAACCTTATTTACACCCCAAAAAAGGTAAAAAGGGGAAAATTTTCATCCCCCGGGGTTCAAAAAAGGGAATTTAAAATTTGGAAACATTTTATGTACAAAAAAAATCAAGACCCAAAACCTTCTTTTACCCAAAAGCTGACCCCAAATTCCTCCCCAAATTAAAAAAGGAAAACATTAACCCTAGTTATTAACGGGCAAAAAATCCCGCCCAAACCGCTGACCCCAAATGGGGGGGGTTTTTAAAAAAAGGGGGGCGTTTTTTTTGTTTGGGGGTGGGGAAATTTAAAAAAAAAGGGGGGGGGGTTTTTTTTTTTTTTTTTTTGAAAAAAAATTTGGGTTAGTTTTATATTTTTTTTAAAATTTTGTGGGAAAAAAGTTTTTTTTAAAATGCAGTGAGGCACACGTGGGTGTGAAAAACTACAAAATTTAGCTGCGTCTTATCAATCCTGGTGGTTAAGGAAGAGACTGATAGACCTACCTTGTGGTTGAGGTAAATCAGCTGGGTTGTAATGCATTTGGCTTAGGGCTACATGAAGGAAAGTAGTCTAACAACTGTTAGGATTTCAACCTTAGGGTATGTTCACACGATGTACTGCCACAAGTAATTGACATGTCACTTATCTCCCTGCACGTACAATACGATTGGATTGTACAAACAAATCCAGTAGGTGGTTTTAACAGTGTTTGATAGTAGTGTTGAGCGATTGCGTTGGCTATCGAGATCGATCGATAGTCGATAGTCGGCCGCTATCGATAAAGGTTTTTCGATAGTGAGCATCGATTATGCGGCGAAACCATTGACATTAAAGTTATGGGGGAGGCTACCAACACTTCATTATTACACCCAAACAAGCTGGAGAAGCTGAAAATTAACATCCCACCAACTGTTCAAATGGTATACGTGCTACATCTTAGCAACACACTTAGGTTTATAAAAGTCACAGAAAAAAGTCACGACATTTTACTAATTCCCCCTGTCTATGTACCACAGCCTGACCCTTAAAACCTGATCATCACAAATTAAAAAGTGCCAGAAGGCAGTATGAATTGAAACCATCATGGTTACTTGAAGCTGGACATTGAATATCCCTGTCTTGGAACGCAGCATTGAGCCCCAAACCTGCGATGGACCCCACATTTAAAATGTGTGCCGAAAAGGGAGTCTTTCAACCACCATTTAGTTTCACTGGACATTGACATATACCATGTCCTGGGCCACAGCATGAGCCCCAAACCTGCATGACCCCCACATTTTAAAAGTGGACGGAAAAGGAGGCTGTCTTTCAACCACCATTTTAGTTGAACTGGCCATTGGACTATAACCTGTCCTGGCACAGCATGAGCCCCAAACCTGCATTGACCCCCACATTTAAAAAGTGCTGGAAAAAGGAGTCTTTCAACCACCATTTTAGTTTCACTGGACATGACTATACCTGTCCTGGGCCACAGCCTGACCCCAAACCTGCATGACCCCCACATTTAAAAAAATGCCGGGAAAAAGGAGTCTTTCAACCACATTTTAGTTTGAACTGGACATCATTGACTATAACCTGTATGGGCCACAGCTTGAGCCCCAACCTGCATGACCCCACTTAAAAAGTGCGGAAAAAGGGAGTCTTTCAACCACATTTTTGGTTTCACTGGACATTGACTTATACCTGTCATGGGCCACAGCAATGAGCCCCAAACCGGCATGACCCCACATTTAAAAAGTGCCGGGAAAACGAGTCTTTCAACCCCATTTTAGTTTTCATCTGGAACATTTGACTATACCTGTCGGGCCACAGCATGAGCCACAAACCAGAATGACCCCAACATTTAAAAAGTGCGGGAAAAAAGGAGTCTTTCAACCCACCATTTTAGTGTTCATCTGGACAATTTGACTTTACCTGTCATGGGGCCACAGCATGAGCCCCATAACCTTGCATGGGGACCCCCACATTAAAAAAGTGCCGGGAGAAAGGTGTTTTTCAACCACCATTTTAGTTGGAAATGGACATTGGACTATACTTGTCCTGGCCACAGCATGACCCAGGGCCGGTAGTTACAGTGGGTGCGGTGGGTGCGTGAAAGCCCAGGATGGGCGTCCGTCATCTTATTAACACGCAGGTTAAGATGCCTGATGACGCAAGCAACGAAAAACTGTCGTGCTGAGCAGAGTGCGGAAGCGGAGTGTGAGAACTCCAGCCTTCCTCTGTACACAGTAAATACCTGGGTTTAGCGCTTGCCCCTCCATATGAGTGTGGACCAATTGAGCTTCGATTGGCAAATAATGGTGGTTACACGCTCTGTTACACCAGGTGCCCTTTATCTTGGCATTCTTTTTTCTCATTTTACTCAACGTGCTGGGGAAATGGTCTCTGTACTTTGTTCTTGTTCCAGTGCTCCAGACTCCATGTTCACTCTGAATAACCATACATCTGGTCAAGTTTTTCCTGTACCTCCCTTGTAAATTCAGGAGGAATTTTTTTTTTTAACAGCTATTTTGTACATGCAAGTTTTTTAGTAACTTTTATTCTAGAAAACACATTTTTAAAATAGGATGGATTCCACCATGTCTTTGTTTTCTCTTTTTTTCATTGTTTTAAATTGGGTTGTCTCAATTACAGGATTGATAGCTATGTTAAAGATCTTGCATAAAACAAGTCATTTTTGCAATTGTGTCCATTAACAGTTGTCCTTCCCAATTTCCTGTTTCTGACAGCACCATCCACCCTGAGCCACTCTTGCAATTGTGAGAACAAATGTCTGTTAGAAACAAACATTTTTTAGTTAGGACTGTTGTATAGCTGCATGTCAAACGCAAAATGCCCCAAAAATTCAAAGCATGACCCTTGAGCCTCTTTGGTCAATTGTGAAGAACAAATGTTCTGTTAGAAACACATTTTTTTATAATAGGAATCATGTAGTTTTGACTGCATTCATGCAGCATGACCAAAAAAATTATAAAAAAATGACTTCTCAGCACTCGTTAAAAATTGTGAGAGAGAAATGCCATTAGAAGCCACATTTTTCTGTTACAAGAGGACCATGCTTATTGATGTATCTCACCGCTCTACATGACCCCAAAAAATTATAAATATGACTCTCGGCCACTATTAAAAATTGTTGAGGGAGAAATGCCATTTAGAAGCCACATTTCTGTTCCAAAGGACCATAATTATAGCTGTATCTCACGAGAAACATGACCTCAAAACCATTGACAATGAGAAAACTTTTAAGATAAAGTGGAGTAGATGGAATTACGGGAGTAGACATGAAACCTTGCTGTCTTTTACAGTCTCCTCACAGCAAAACCAGCAAAAATGAACTGTTGGGAAAAGAGAATAAAAATTGCAGTAAGAAATGATCATTTAAAAAAAAGTTTTAAGAGGACCATTTCTGTCTGAAAAGGAATGTGAAGTAGAATCGGGCCAAACTAATCGGTGACCTCGCAATTGGGGCCACAAACCCACCCATGCATCCATGCCTGATTCATCTTGATGAATGAAAGTCAACGATCCACATTATCTGTGGAAAGCGATGCGTTTGTCTGTAATGAATCCTACAGCTGTGCTGAAGAGTACCGCCTCAGATATGACGTGGCTGATGCGGGCAGGACAACACTCATGGCGTGACGAGCCAGCTAGGGCCATTAGTTCCATTTTGGATACCAGAAGTCTTTGTGACCGGACAACCACATGCAAAAACATCGGTGTTGAGAAGCAGATAGTCGTGCACCATGATCTTAAGGCGATATCTGTGTGTTGGATGTGGTTCCTGCATTGCATGCGTTGGTGAGGGTGGTAAACAAAGATTGCAGAGGTCACCCATTAGGCTTTCTGCCACATTGACTGCTGCTGCCGGCTACGCCTGCTTGGCCCCCCCACTCTACTGCTGTCACGTCGCTGATGTTGTTCCACCGTGACATTTGGGAATGTGAAGCAGACGCAACAGATGTCTCAGTTGATCAATCAGCAAAGTGTCTCCATTTCCTTGCATTTTTTTACTCTCTATTTGGGTGGGTGAAGGAAAAGTGCTGATTTTTGTTTTGTATCCGGGGATCCAGGAGCGGTGGCCACCCAGTAAAACTGTTGTTCATTTGATGGCCTTAATGCGAGGATCATGTTGGAGGAAATGGAGCATCCAAGCACTCATGTGAGAGAGTGGAGCCTTGATTTCCCAAAGCCTCGGGTTCGAGGGGCACTAGCTAAACTAAACTGATCTTCCTCTTCTTCCTCCTCCGCCCTCAAATTCGCCGACAACCCTTTTCCAAGGCTGGGGGGACGTTCGGTAACATCGGTGTCTAGAGAATACCTCCTCCTACTCCTCCTCCTCCTCTCTGCTGCCTCGGCACAGCTTCAACACAGCCTGACTTGCCTGAAGATGATGCACCTGAGAGTGATGCGCCACCATGCACTAGCTTGGACCCCGAACCACTGCCTAATGAAAGACCTGATTGAAAATGAATTGTGAAAACTGTCGGGCCTTGTGGGATTAGACGGAGACAAAGGCTCTTGTCCGCATCTGTGTCAGTCTCCTACTCCGTCGCTGACGGGACCTGTTGTTTCAGAGTGTCCAACGATCGTTCCAGAACATAGATCATTCACAATGCTTCATGCTGACAAGGGGCATTGTCCGCATGACCATTTTGGTGCTTCTTTAAAACTGCAAGGATGGTGCGAGCTCTTTCACCTGGTTCAACACCCCGAGGTCCGTACCGCTGCTTGTCAGGTCCAGGGCTGTGTCACTTCTTACTGCGTAATGGCATTGCGCTGCTGGCCACAATCGCTGGAGCATGTTGGAGGGTGGAATTCCAGCGTGTTTGCCAGTCAACAATGAGACGGTTGACGGGGATGGCCGAGGCTGACGCTGCCAACGCAGCAGGCGGGACGGAAGCAGGGCTGCGAACGGCGGAAGTGCGAAGAACTCAGTCCTCGAGCCTGCTTCAGCAGGCCAGTCCAGACCCGGTAGCTCTTATGAAATTTCCTGGACGACAAGGTTCATGACTGTGCAGGCAAGGGATGTGCTCCAGCTACCGATCTTAAGGGCGGCCAGCAGATTTCTCCCGTTATCGCACACCACCTTGCCTGGCACAATGTTTTTGTCACCAGCCAGCGCTCGCGTTCTACGTTGCTTCGAGCCGTCCACAGCCTCCTGAACCTGTGTGTGGGACTGTCTACAAGGCAGATTAATTTACTCGGCCTGGTGTCTCTGGCAGTGATGCCACCAGAGGACCTTGGGGGAAAGAGCCCTGCACCATTCCCTGCTGGTTTTGAAGAGCGGTTTTGGTGCGCCGAAGCCTGCGAGCCACCGTCCCCCCAGAGACATCCACCCAGCTCACCCAGTGAGCTGTCACAGAGATATCGCGGCCTTTGGCCGTGCGTACTAGTCACATGTGTAGGTGGTGAGATGGACTTTTCCGGACACAGATGCAGACAACGCGCTTGAATTTTAGATTGACACGTGGCTTGGCCAGGGCAGGGACGGCTTTTCTGGCAAAGAAATGCCTGCTCGCATCTTGTATTGGGGGCAGGCGAGGGCCATGACGTGGCGGATCCCATCTGTGTCCACCAGACGGAAAGGCAACATTTCCAAGGCCAAAAGCCTGGCAATGCCGACATTCAGGCTTTTGGCTGTGGGATGGTTATTGGGTTAAAGTGTTTCTTCTGTCCCAAACTGGAAGACAGAAGGCTGGCTGCAGACTGGCCGCTTTACGGACGTGCGCAGGTCGTCAAAAACTGGCGGAAGGAGAAGGGGTAGGTGGGTCTCTGGTGGTGCTGTGGTACTCGGGCGGACGGTGGAGGTGTGAAGCGGAGGCTGTAGTTAGATCCCTGATCTATGACTCTGAGTGCACTTGGCAGCTGAGGAACGCTGTGGTGGCGGAGGAGGAGGAGGCGGAGACAGAGGGGCGTGTGACCGTGGCTTGGAGGCCCGGCGTCGGTCGGCTTTTTTGGCAAGTGTTCCCTCATTTCAACTCATGCATTCGCTGCATGTGACTTGACATGTTGCGTGGTGGTTAACACTTCAAGGTTCTTGCTCTACTTATGCGTTTACGGCAAAGGCGGCATATGAATCGCTGGGTGAATCAGAGGCTTGCCTCAAAGAAGGCCCAGGCTTGAGAGGTCCTGGACCTTTTTGACGGTGTAAGCGAGAGCGGGGTTTGCGCTGACCGTGGCTGGCGGAATCATATCAGCGGACTTCTGCGGTCCGCCCTCTCCTTTTTGTGGCGTCAGGGGACCCGTATTGACAACTACCCATCGTCTTCCTCCCCGTCCCACTCTGATGAAGCGCGGCTCCAAGCAAATTCTGCGGAATAGACCAGGATGGAACTCCGCACGCAATGTCGTCATCATCATCTCATCAACACAAGGTGACTTGGTCGTCCTGACTTTCTGCATCAGAAGCTGCGGGCTACAAAGCAAGGGGCACTGCAAGGCGTTGCCGACCGCACGGGATTTTTGCCGATTGACGGCTTCCCTTCACTCCTCTGGATAGGCTCAGTAACTGGGCGTCAGAGCAGGAGAAAATCATCTTTTTTGCTCTTGATCTTTTAACATGCCTTCTGACCCCAAACCGCCATTTTGTTGTGTCAAAGAGGTCTTTAGAAATGTGGGATTATCCACAGTGGTGGGTCACGATTGGACATTTGGGCTGATTCTTGTGGAACAGATGCTGATGATTGCTGATGAGACATTTGTAGGCCAGTGATGCCGAGACGAGGAGGTAAGACTGCTAGATGCAGGTTGCATTAACCACTGAAGGACAGTGCGTACGATGTTCGTTACTTAGATTCACACGGGCCCTGACCCCCAGCGATGGACAGGCCTGTCGGTACCTGCAATCTGACGATCCGCTGGCATGCGTGTTGTCGCCTGCACTGGAAGGAGCACTTCTCTCGTACCCTCTACTCCATGTCTACCCACCTCTTTGCTCACTTACCAACCTGCATTTCGCTCCACATGTCAGAAATATTAAATATTTGAGAAGAGGTATGGAATAGTTTTGGAAAGTCTATTATTATAAGACAGCAACTCACAGCTATTCTCAAATCCCTCAATCAAAACAAAATGTTGCTGGATTCAAATTTAACTGCAAGGTGTCTTATCAACAATCTGGAGCTGGCAAAAGTCAAAAAAACACGTAATCTGTTATGTTTTGATATAATAAACTGTATTTTTGCACCTTTCAAATTACAACTGTGGTGAATATAGAATTGCTTGTTATAAGATTTAGTAGATGCTGCGTCATTGGAACAGTGCCTGGGTGCGCAAAAGTCAAAAAAACACGTAACTGTTATGTTTTGATATAATAATAACGGTATTATTTTTTGCACCTTTCAATCACTGTGGTGAATATAGAATTGCTTGTTTTAAGATTTACGTAGATGCTGCGTTCAAGAAACAGTGTGGGTGTGCAGCAAAAGTTCAAAAAACACCGAAACTGTTATGTTTTGATATAATAAACTGTATTTTTTGCACCTTTCAATTCTACCTGTGGTGAATATAGAATGCTGTTTAAGATTTACGTAGATGCTGCGTCAATGAAACAGTGACTGGGCGTGCGCAAAGGTCAAAAACACGTAAGCTGTTATGTTTTGATATAATAAACTGTATTTTTTGCACCTTTCAATTCATCTGTGGTGAATATAGAATTGCTGTTTTTAGATTTATGTAGATGCTGCTGTCACAAGAACAGTGCTGGTGTAGCGCAAAAGTCCAAAAAACACGTTAACTGTATGTTTTGAGTATAATAAACGGTATTTTTTGCCCTTTCAATCACCTGTGGTGAATATAGATTGCTGTTTTAAGATTTACTGTAGATGCTGCGTCAATGAACGAGGCTGGGTGCGCAAAAAGTCAAAAAAACCACGTAACTGTCTATGTTTTGATTATAATTACTGTATTTTTTGGCACCTTTCACTTCAACTGTGGTGAATATAGAATTGCTGTTTTAAGATTTACGTAGATGCCTGCGTCAATGAACAGTGTGGCGTGCGCAAAAGTCAAAAAACACGTAACTGTATGTTTGATATAATAAACTGTTTATTTTGCACCTTTCAATTCACCTGTGGTGAATATAGAATTGCTGTTTTAAGATTTTACGTAGATCGCTGCGTAAAATGAACAGTGCTGGTTTGCGCAAAAAGTCAAAAAACAGCGTAACTGTGATGTTTTGAGTATAATAAACTGTATTTTTTGCACCTTTCAATTCACCTGTGGTGAATATAGAAATTGCTGTTTTAAGTTTACGTTGATGCTGCGTCAATGAACAGTGTGGGTGCGCAAAAGTCAAAAAAACACGTAAACTGTTTGTTTTGATATAATAAACGGTATTTTTTGCACCTTTCCATTCACCTGTGGTGATATAGAATTGCTGTTTTAGATTTAAGTAGATGCTGCGTCAATGAAACAGTGTTGCGTGCGCAAAAGTCAAAAAACACGTAACTGTTGTGTTTTCGTTACGATACACGGATATTTTTGGAACAAACAACCTGTGCTGACTACAAGATTGTCTGGTTTGTAATTTAAGTGCTGCAGGTGGTATTTTCAACGGGGGATCACAGGTGTTATGGGGTTAAAATTGATACACCTATCTGAATGTTTCACTGATAATAAAAGTGGAGGTTTTGCAGTAACAAAGAGGACATGCAAGTTACTAGAACTGATGTTTATCCAATATAAGTCAGGCTGCCAATTATCAGGAATAATTTCATAATTGCAAATGTAATATAAAGATTATTCCACTACATGTCTACAACATAGTCTTGGTGAACTTTATCAGTGTTCTTTATAGATAGAGCTTGTCTGTTGTTCGCCGCGGGCCCCCCCTCCCCCCACCACCCCACCCCCCCCCCCCACCCCCCCCCCCCCCTCCCCCCCCCCCCCCCCCCCCCACCCCCCACCCCCCCCCCCCCCCGCTCCACCGCCCGTGAAAGTAACAGTGGGTAGATTCTGCTTTAAAGTTTCTAACTAACTACATAAAATGTTCAAAATCCTAATCTAACTATAATGGCAAGGATCCAGCTGAATGAGTAGAGGTTTCTCTGTGCTGAAACTAGATAATCTCTCGCCTGAGTGTTTGGCCACAGGCACCCGCCCCCGCTGTGTTGGTGTGTGGTTATGTTGTTCCCCCCACCCCCCCCAGCGTCCCCCCCCCCTATTCCCTATGAGACGTCGACCGAGGCGCCTCATCCCCCCCGCCCGCGGCTGAAACAGGAAACGCATGTCCCTCCCCCCCCTTTCGCCCCTCCCTAAAACGAGGTCATGTGATTTTTCCAGCCAATCGCAACCATACAACATCCCAGTCATGACTTCGAACACACATCTCACCCGCTCTATTCTGTATCTGATTTGCTGGGCCGCCACAAATTACAGGAAGCGCGAAAAAGGCGCAACTTAATAGATGATGCAGATTTTAACCTTAAGGCTTGTTTCACTAGGCTTATTTTGGGGCGTATTTACGGACGTATTTACGTAAGCAACATTTACGTCCCGAAATAGTTTCAAATAATGAAACAATTAGACTTAGCATTGATTCCAATCGTAAAATACGCCTCGTCGTTCACACGAGGGTATTTTCGCGACGTATTGCGGGCGTAAATACGTCCGTAATTACATCGTAAAAGAATTAAAAGTCATCTGTCACTTATTGAGGTATTTTGCAATGTAAATCCCAAAGTAAAGATGGGAGTGTATTTACGACTCGAAATATGTGCCACACTTAGTGACACGTATTTGAAACGTATTTCGGGACTTATTTGCGGACGTAAATACGTCCGTAAATACGCCCCGAAATAAGCCGTGTGAACATAGCCTAATTATCGCATGATCTGGAAATTTCGATCACCATAAAAACCTTGCCGATTTCAACTTTGTCGATAAAAATCGCTCAACACTATTTGATAGTTCTCCATGTATAACTATACATACAGAGATATCAGCCAATCAATAATACCACCCACTGGACTCTTTAATTCAGAATAAACAGAAACTGCATTAAATTAGTTGCATGTTCTGCTAAATCACTACCCATTAAACTATTAAACTATATATCAATCTGCTCAGCTCTTCCTGCTCTATCATAAACTTCCTGCAGATCAGACTGCATGTTCAATGTCACAGGTTCACTTTAAGAATTGCTGTGTGTGACCAAGAAGGGGGAACATCTCTCCTTGAGGAGAGCACCGTTACCAGCACATACATATTTACCAAATAGACATGTTAGGATTGATGAAAGCTCATTTCCAAGTGAAATTCCACTGGTAATATAAGCGTCTGAGTGCTTGTATCCTGATTGTTGAAATTTCTCGCCCCAGTTCTTGATATATCCATGTATCCTTGCTTTTAGGAAGGTTTTATCGATAGATTGGCAATGATTAATAAAACACGTGTAAATGATTCCTCATGTTTATTGCTTAATGGATGACTAGCCTGTTATAGTTAAACAGTGACTTATGATCCACTGAAAAACTCTGTTCACTGGTTAAGTTCATAAATGGAAAATGAGTTCATTTCCATTTCTGTTCCATAAAAGAGAAAAATGGTTAGAACCTACAAACAATATGAAATAAATTGTGCAGGTGCATGCTGCCATAGCTGTAATAAAAAGACAAACATAAAAAACAAATAAAGCAGCACACTGCAAAATCTAATAACAAAGTAAAATTAAAAAATTTTAAAAAAACGGGTTTTTTTAAAAAAATTAATTTTTAAAAACCTCCCTTTACGGCAAAAATCACTAGAAAATTTTTAGGAAAACCCCCTTAAACCGCTCCCCAATTTTAAAAAACTACTCTGGATAATATCACGGGATCTAGTGAAGGCCTCCAGGCTTGCCATGATTAAAACCCCTATAAAAACCCGGGCCTTTTTTTTTTTTTTCCTTTTAAGGCAATTAGCACGGGGGGTTTTTTTACCCTTTACTTTTTGGGATAAAACACTGGGGGGTTATGGGAATTTTGACTTGATTGACCTGTGTTTTTTTTTTTCCTTATTTAAAAACACCACCTTTTTTTGGGGGCCTTTTTTCCCCCGCTAAAAAGGCTTGGCCCTAAACTGGGCCCCGAAGCAGCATGCCCTACCCTTTTATTTTTGTTTCCCGGGGGAAAAAAATGACGGTCCCGCTGTTTTGCAAAATTTAAAAAACCCCAAAAAAAAATCCCACCCATTTAAAGGGGAAAAACATTTAAAAAATGTTACAGATTGCATTTTACCCTTGGAAAAACCTTTTCCCAAAACCAGCTTGCGGGAAAAAACCAAAGAAATTAATTCAATATTTTCATAGTTTTTTTCAGGCCAAAAAAAAAGGACTACGTCCTTCCAGTTCGGGCCCAATTTTGTTTTAAAGTTTTTGCAAAAGTGAAAAAAAGGTTAAATCCAGGGGGAAGGAAAAAAAACCCCCATGGGGTAAACCCAAAAATGTCCCATGCTGGGGGAAAAAAATTTCCCTTCCTGACTCCAATCTGGCAACCCAGAATAAACCCCCTGGATAAAACGCCCCCCCTTCTAGAACCAATTTTCACTTTAACTTGTTATATTACTTCTAGAAATGAAATCCAGACCCTTTTTTAAAAAGAAAAAAAAAATCCTGGGTCACTAAAAAAACTTGTTTTTAGAGAAGGGAAAAATTTTTTTAAAAAAATTTCGGTGGGGGGGGTCACATTCCCCAAAATTTTCCCCGGGAAAAAAATAAATTTTCCGGTCCAAAATTATTTTTCCGGGACAAATTTGGGCGTTTAAACAAAAACTTTTTCCCAGGCTGCACAGAGCCTGCAGGGTGTGTAAAAAACGTTGTGCACATCCCTTTTAAATTTATGCAAAGGGGGAAACCTTGGGGTTTTGGTTTTCAAACAATGTTGTTTTTTTTGGGTTATAAACATGCACAGGGACTGCCGCCGCTTTTAAAAAATTTCGCTTCATAAAATTTTTCCCCCTGGGCATTTTTAAGAGGGCAAAAACTGAAAAAAAAAAAAACTGAAAGGGGAAATGAACCCGAAAAAAGTCACGGCAGCGACAGCGGGAAAAAAAAAAACAAGCTGGGGGGCTCAGAGGAAAACCTTTCAGTCAGATGGTGGAGGTACGGCGGCTTTTCAGGGGGCAGCATGAGGTCAGACAGGGGCACAATGACATTTTGGAGGGGGCAAAAACAGGAGTAGGCCACAAAAGTGGCACTTTTAAACCATTTTTGGTTAGGCCCACGGAGCACCCCAAAAGCAGAAATTTATGAGGTCAAAACAGGGGCAAAAAGGGACTTTTGGGGGAGGTGGAAAAAAAAGGGAGTAGGCCAAGAGTGGCCCCAAGGGACACAGGGGGTAGGTCAGGGCACCCCAGCAAGCATAGGTCCAGACAGTGGACAATAAACACATTTGTGGAGGGCACTGCGGGCAGCGGGCATGAGGCCCAGGCAGTGGCACAATGACTTTCCCTGGAGGTGGAAAAAACCGGGAAAGTGGCCCCACAGAAGTGGCACAATAAACCACAGGTGGAGGTCCCCGGCAGAAAGCAGAAAAGAGGTCAAAACAGGGAAACAATGACACAGTGTGGGGGCACGGCCGGCAGCGGGCAGCATGAGGTCAGGCAGTGGAAAACAATGATACAGTGTGGGGGGGGCCGGCAGAAGCAGATGAAGGTCAGGCATTTGGCAAAATTTACGTTTGGAGGGGGAAAAAAATGGATTTAAGGCCCACAGAGGGCAAAAATGACACGTGTGAGGTCAGGGGAAAGCGGGGAAAGAATGAGGCCCGACAGGGGCAAAAATTTGACTTTTGGGAAAGGGTGGAAAAAAACAGAAAAGTGGGCCACGGGTGGGCACAATAAAGAAAGTGGAGGGGGAGGGCCCAGCAGCAAGAATGAGGTCAGGGGAGTGGCAAATTTGGCCCTTTTCTGGAGGTGGAAAAAAACGTAGTGGGGCAAAAGAGTGGCAAAAATGACAGAAAAGTGGAGGTACAGAAAGCAGAGCATGGGGTCATAGAGTGGCACAAGGGACACAGTTTTGGGGAGGGAACCCCGGCCCGCAGCAGCATGAGGTCAGGCAAGTGGCACAAGGGACATCGGGGAGGTGGAAAAAAACCGGGAGTGGGGCCACAAGGGGCAAAATGAACAGTATAGAGGCACGGGAAAGCAGCACCCATGGGGGTCAGACATTTGGCACAATGACACAGTGTGGGGGCACGGCAGCAGCAGAAAATGAGGTCGGAAGGGGCACAATGACATTTTGGAGGTGGCAAAAATGGAGAAAGCCCACAGAGGGGGGCAAAATGACACAGTGTGGGGGTCACGGCACCCAAGCAGCATGAGGCCCCAACAGTGGCACAAGGGACTTTTTCGGGAAAGGTGGGAAAAAAACAGTAGTAGGGCCCACAGAGTGACACAATAAACAAAAAGTGGGGGGTGAGGGCAGCAGAAAGGCCATGGGGTTTAAAGGGGAGTGGAAAAAATGATTTTCTGGAGGTGGAAAAACAGATTTTTCCACAGGGGTGGCAAATGAAAAGTGTGGGGGTTTCCCCGGGCGGGCAAAAACCCTTGGGGCGGGACGGGGGGGCACAATGACAAAAGGGGTGGAGGGCAGGGCAGCAGCACCCATGGGGGCCCAGGCAGGGGCCAAAAATTAAACACCTGGAGGTGGAAAAAAAACGGGATTGGCCCACAGGGGTGGCAAAAATAAACACAGTTTTGGGGGTTGACGGGGGCCCAACCACAGGCCCAGCATGAGGTCAAAAGGTGGCCCCAATGACTTTTGGGAAAGTGGGAAAAAAACCCTGGAGTAGGCCACAGAGTGGCACAATGAAACAAGTGTGGAGGTCCGGCGAAAGACAAAAAGCGGGAATGGGGGTCGGACAGTGGCAAAATGACATTTGGAGGTGGAAAAAAATGGAGGGGGGCCCAAACAAAAGTGGCAAAAAGCACAGTGGGGTTGGGGGCCCAGGCACCGCAACAGCGCCAGCAGCATGAGGTCATAGGGGGTGGAAAACAAAGCCCGAGTGTGGAGGGGGGGTGGCAATACCAGCCCCCGGTAAAAGTTGGTTGGGGGGGCAGATGGAGAAACTGTCAGCAGATGTGGTGGCATCAGGCTGGGGGCGGGATCAGAATAGTGGGGTGAGGGGAGGTAGTTTGAAACCAGAAATCATTTCCCCCCACAGTTTGGGTGAGGCCCTCATCCCCCGATGTTTTGACGCCCCAAGGGGGAAAGGGTGTGGAAATCCCCGGCCAGATCCAAAGCCCGTTTTAAACTTGGGCAAAGGTCCCGTCGTTCCACAATTTTTTTTTCCCGTGGAAAAAAGCGGGTTTTTTCCTTGGGGTAACGATGGCCCCCGCCGCACTAAAAAAAACCCGCTCTGAGCCACCCAAAACTGGCCCGGGGAGGACAGCTTCTCCCCTGCAAAAAATCGGGAATTTGGCCCGGGCCAAAACATTTCCCGTTTGGCTGCCCAGTATCCCCCGCGGGGTCTTTTAAATATGGTGGCAGAGTGCTGTCCAAGTAGGCCCCCAAAATGTTAGTTTTTAGGGACTGTTTCCCCGGGCCTGCTTCTGTGGCGACCCGCCCCCCCTCACAAGGGCCCCGGGGGGAAAGGGAAACTGTCATCAAATGCTCCAGACTTTGGTTTTTTTTCTTTATGGGTGGGGTGGTAAATGTTCCCCACCCCCCCCCCCCCCCATTTTTCCCCCGCCCCGCAGCTGTTGTACGTGAGCGCTGAAGAACCCCCCATCCCGACCTGGGCAGGGGGGGATGATGCCCAAAAATAGGCATCGGCCAACGGGGCTAAAGGAGATTTTTCCCTATTGTAAATTTTGGGTTTGGGCCCCCCCACCAGCAGGGTGGGAAAAAGGCTCCCCTTTTTGGGGGCCGGGTAGCGAGGGTCCCCAAAAGGGGGGGAGAGCCGAAAAAAAGTCATCCCCGCCGGATGCTAAAATTTTTTTCGGCTGTCACTAGCCAGGCAAATCGCAAGCCCGCGGGCCATTTTGCCCAAGGACCTCCCCAGGGGCTCCCTGCCTCCATTCACTGTTTTTCGGGCCCCCCCGGGGCTTGCGGGTCATCTGCTCCCCCGTCTTTCCCCCCTCATCCCCCAATTTCCCCCTCCTCCAACTGCTCCCCGCTCCCTTCCCCCCTCTTGGCAAACCCGGGGGAAAAAATTTCCCCTAACCCTTTCTACCAGAACCCAAAGCTTTTGCTCCAATGTTCCTCCTCCACCCCTCCAAAACCCTTTCAGTTACCCCCCCGGAATCATGTGGCCCCAATGTTTGTCGGGCCCCGTCTTTCCCGTCCCCTCCCAAAACAGATTTTTTCAGCCCTCTTCTCCAGACATGAAGCAGTTGGGAAAGGTTAAATTTATACCGGGAGTCCCGGCGATGACAAATTAAAAGGGGACCCCCCCCCTCGAATGGCCTCAATTAAAAGGAAAGGGGTCCCCGCATGAGCTGCCCCCTGGCTTTACATCAAAAAGTTTTAAAAACAGGGTTTGTACCCCCAGCCGCCTGGGTCTCAAAAAAAATGGGGCCGGCCCGGGAAATTTCCAAAAGGTGGAAAAAAATCGTATCAGAGTGTGGGTTGGGGGAAAGGGCCCTTCCCGCCGCTGAATCGAGGGGGGTTTTCCTTTTGGGTTTTTTAGGAATGGATGAAGTGCAAAGCACAGTTTTTTCCCGGGGCCCTTTTTTAGAATCTTCCCGGGAAAATGGGTGAAAGACTTAAAGGGAACCCTTTTCCCCCAACCAGATTGAAAAACATTGGGGCCATGCAGGGCGCATGGACCAAACCCTCCTCGCCTTTCAGGGGCGGACACTATGGTTTTTTTCCCCCTTGTCCTTTTACCATGGTTCCGTTTTTTTCAGTTGGCGGGGGGAAAGGCCCACAACAAACGATTTTTTTGCTGCATGGGCATTGGACAGTTTTCCCCTCCTGTGTGACTTTTTTCTTTTGAGGCAAGCCCGGTGTAGAACTGCGTGGAAAACCCCCTGTTGGGCCCCACAAATGTGGTATGAAAGGAGCGTTTCTTTTTTGGGGGGAAATGTGGTGGGGGGAGGAGGAGGAGGGGACATTGGCGCGGGGGGCCGCCCGTTTGACAAAATTTGGGGGGGGAAACGGCGTTTCCGTCCAAGTTGTTTGGTGGGGCCTTGGGAGGAAGCACATTCAACCCCCGTGGGCCGTAAAAAAAGGGCCCTGTAATGGCCCTGACTGTTGTTAAAAGCTCCAGGGCGTCCCCCCGCTGCCATGCAAACCCTTTGGGAAAAAAAAAAAGATAAAAAAAAAAAAACTTTAAGGGCTGGCCCCCTTCCCTTTTCTACAAAAATTTTTTTGAAAGGGCTGGTATTTCCTTTTTTGGGAAAAGAAAAAAAACGGCTTGGAACTCTCCACCCTCGGCCGGGCACAAAGCCATTAGTTCTCCCGAAAAAAAAAAGGTGCAAAAGTCCACCATTTGGAAAGGGAGGGGGCGCTGTACCAACCCGCTTGGAAAAGGAGCACCCTTCCCGCTGCCCGCAAAATTAGGATGGTTGGGCGCCAAAACTGTTGTCCCCCTTTTTGCAATTGGCCCCCGTTGAAAAGACTGCTGGGGGGCCCTTTAAAATAGCGGGAGCGGAGAAAATTTTAACGGGGATGATGGGCAAAGAAAAAACAGCTCCCTTTTTTTTCAAAAAGGGGGGTGGAAACCTTTAACCTGGCTGCAAGGGCTTGCGTGCCACTGGGCGCTGCTGCTGCTGTTGCTGCGGCGGCAGGATGGACCACCACATCTGAGCCATGTTTCTCCCAGGCCACCGGATGGTGACGCTGCATGTGTTGACGCAGGGCCGTGGTGCCAACGTTAGCTCCCTGGCCACGCTTCACTTTCTGCCCACAGATTCTACATATAACCATATGCGACTCCTCTGGTGTCTTAGCAAAGAACTGCCACACCGCCGAGTATCTGATTTTACCGCCAACGCTCCGCACTGAGTGACTACTACCGCTGCTGCCTCGCTGAACCCCTGTGCCGCTACTTTCTTGGACCTGCGAAGCGGGTTTTCTACCCCGTGGCCGCTTGGCTCCCGACCTCACACTGCTGCTACCCTGCTGACTCATGGCCACACAACCCACTTGCTGGCTGCGCCGCTGCCTGACGCGCAAGCTGACGCCCTCTTCTCCTGACGATGATGAAGCCCTTGCTTCACCCGGATCACAAGTGCGGTCGACTACATCATCATCTATTTGTGTTTCATCGTCACTGCGGTCCTCATCACCGGTCTTAGTATGCAGAGGCTGACCCCTCACAACATGACCTCCCATGCCACTCTCCACATCTATACTTTGCCACCTACTGCAAGAAGCTGGGGATATTGGCCCCATTTCTTCGCTGACAAGTAGCTGCTGACTGCCCTCCTCAAATTGTTCATCCTCGCTATATAGTGGAGCTGAGCCCAGACCACATAGTAGATCTCTGGCTGAGGGAACCGGATGGGACAGAGGCGGGTTGAGGACAGGTGAGGGCCGCTGACCGCTCCCGGCCATGCCAACTAAGGGTTGTGTCTGATGTTCCCACCGACTCTTGGCTGGGGTTGTCAGATGTCATCTTGGAGGAAGTGGATGACCTAGTCAACCAATCAAGAACCCTTGGGTTGCTAGTCAGCACACGGCCGCTAGATGACAGTGGCAGTTGTGGCCTTACCGAGTGACCCCTGCTGCGACGTCCCCTTGCTGTGCTGCGACCTGGGCCTGCTCCAGGAATGTTTGTGCCACTGCCACTCGCAGGTGAAGAGCCTGCCACCTCTCAGTCTGACATACTGTTTGTTCTAAAATGTACAGACACTGTTTGATGAAGATATCTGTATATGATAAATAAACATAATTCATACATAGAAAACAAAATTTTTTTTATCCAGGATCTGTGATTTCTAATTCACTCCACACCTTTACAAATCCCCTATTCTAAAATCTAACTTTTATTTTTAAACTTGATTAAAAATATTTTTGGGATATACTCACTGGTAGCTATTCCATTCGCTTAGGATGATCTTTCCCTATGCTTGCTCAGCCCTCTTATTCATTCAATAAGTCAGGGAAGCGTCCCAAAAGGGTCGGCCCGGCTTTAAATGACTGGCCCTACTGTCCCTCTCTGATATCTTTAAGTTTAATTATTTACCAAGATAAGTCTCCATATATAATTGCCACTCTTTCTGATAAGGTTGTCTACAGTATACCATATGGAGAAATACACAATATATACAATAGGATCCTGTAGTGACTCTTTATGTGTGTATGTCTTTATACAACATTACCCCATAACTAGTGAGCAAGACAAACATAGAGGATGAAAAGACATGGATATAACATAAAAAAATCCACCTCTAAGATAGATAAATATAAAATAGACAATCATTTATATGACCCTAAGGGTCTACCCCTAAGATAGATAAACATAAAGGGTAGACAATCCTTTATACGACCTTAAATGTCTGCCCCGACGCGTTTCCCCCCTCCTATCACAACGAGGGGTTCCTCAGGGGGTCCAGTATAGTTGTATCTCTTGTTGGATAGTATTCATAGTTGTAAGATGATATCCATATTTGCCATGGCTGCTCTGATATATAAATATATATATATATATATATATATATATATATATATATATATATATATATATACATTTACCTATCTTACTATCTTAGAGGTGGATTTTTTCAGGTTATATCCATGTCTTTTCATCCTCTATGTTTGTCTAGCTCACTAGTTATGGGGTAATGTTGTATAAAGACATACACAGTATGATAAATACACACCTTGTATTTGACTCCAAATGAACCCACTAAGAAGCTTGGGTAACTCTTGGATATAAATTGCGCTCCACAAATGGGCAGGAAAAATTGACTTGTATGTGCCGTTCAAAAACTCTGTGTTTTTTTACTGAATATAAAAGCACAAACAGGCTTAATTAACCTTCGGATATGAATTAGGGCTACAGAATTTCATCTGTGGCGGTAAAAAAACAAAGTTTTTTTTTACTGAGTAAACTGCAGAAAAATACTTATTTAAAACCTTGGATGTAAATTGCACAAAAGAATTGAGCAGCCAAAAACGACCAGCTTTGTAGCGTGTTACAATGGCGTGTTATTTAATCTACACAACAAGAGAAAAACTTGTAATTAACCTTCGCTTGTGAATTATGCTACAGGAAAAATGTATTTTTTGGCGGTGAAAAAGACAGTTTATTTTAGTCACCACAACAGCAGAACAACGCTTAATTAACCCCCGGATGTAAATTGCGCAAAAGAATTGAGCAGCCAAAAACTACCAGCTTTGTAGAGTGTTACAATGGCGTGTATTTTACGCTACACAACAAGAGAAAAACGTTGTAATTAACCCTTTGGTTGTGAATTATGCTACAGGCAAAAATGTCTTTTTTGCCGGTGAAAAAGAAAAAGGGTTTATTTTTAGAGAAAGGGCGAATTTCCGAAAATTCTTTCGTTCACTTCGCCGAATTTCTCCGGCAAAAAAAAAACTTCGTTCGAATTACTTCGGCACGATACGTTAAAAAACAGCTATTTCCAGGCTGCACAGAGCCTGCAGGGTGCTGTAGAATGTTGTGTCCTGCTTAAATATGCAGAGGGAGCTTGGTTTGGTCTTCATACAATGTTGTGTTTTAGTATGACACGCACATGACTGCCGCCGCTCTTAGAATCGCTTCACTCTAAAATTCCCTGGGCACTTAAGAGGGCAAAACTGACCAAAAAAATTAAGTGGGAATGTTGCCTGATAAAGTCATGCCCGAGAAAGCTGGAAAAAAACAAGCTGAGAGCTCAGGTTGGAACATTAGTGACAGAGTGTGGAGGTGACGGCGCTTTGCCACAGCAGCATGAGGTCAGACAGTGGCACAATGATATTTGGAGGTGGGAAAAAGGAAAGGGGCACAGGTGGCCAATGCACAGTGTGGAGGGCACGGGAGCAGCAGCTGAGGTCAGACAGTGGGATAAAGACGTGGTAGTACAGAGCAGCCAAGAACAGATGAGGTCAGACAGTGGCACAATGAAAGTGTTAGGTCACGGCGCAGCCACAGCAGCAGCATGAGGTCAGACAGTGGCACAATGCAGTGGTAGTCACAGCAGCAGCCCCAGCACGCATGAGGTCAGACAGTGGCACAATGACACAGTGTGGAGGTTCACGGCAGCAGCCACAGCAAGCAGCATGGAGGTAAGACAGTGGCACAATGAAGTGTGATGTCACAGCAGCAGCCACTGCAGCAGGCACATAGGGCAGACAGTGCTAATGACATCAGTGTGGAGGTTCACGGGCAGCAGCAACAGCAAGCTAGGATAAGGTCAGACAGTGGCACAATGACATTCTGGAGGTGGCATAGAACAGGAGTAGGCCAACAGGTGGCGACCAATGACACAGAGTAGGAGGTTACACGGCAGCAGCCACAGCAGCCAGCATGAGGTCAGACAGTGGCACAATGAACAGTGTGGAGGGTCAGGCAGCAGCCACAGCAGCAGCATGAGGTCAGGCAGTAAGTGGCAAAAAGACATTCTGGAGGTGGCAATAACAGGTGTGAGGCAAAGAGTGGACAATGACACGAAGTTGTTGTGTGAGTCACCAGGCAGCGCAGCCACAGCAGCACTGAGGTCAGCAGTGGCACAAATGACAAAGTGTGGAGGTCACGGCAGCAGCAACAGCAGCAGCTTGAGGTAGCAGTGCACACTGACATTCTGGAGGTGAAAAAAAAACCTGGAGTAGGCCACAGAGTGGGACAACGACACTCAGTGTGGGAGGTAACGGCAGCAGAGCCACAGCAGCTAGCATGTGGTCAGACAGGTGGCACAATGACACGAGTGTGAGGACCGGAGCAGCCACAGCAGAGCAGCAGAGGTCAGGCTAGTGGCACAAATGACATTCTGGAGGTGGCAAAAAAAACAGGAGTAGGCCACAGAGTGGGAAAGTGACACAGTTGGATGTCACGGCTGCCAGCCACAGCAGCAGTCATGATGGTCAGCAGTTGCACAAGACACAAGTGTGGAGGTCACGCAGCAGCCACAGTAAAGCAGCATGAGGTAGGCAGTGGCACAATGATAAAGTGTGGAGGTCACGGCAGCAGCCACTGCAGCAGGCCATGAGGTAAGGCAGTGGCACAATGATAAAGTGTGGAGGTCACGCTGCAGCCACAGCAGCAGCATGAGGTCAGGCGAGTGGCACAATGATTTCCTGGAGGTGGAAAATAAACAGGAGTAGGCTCACAGAGGGTGGGAGAGAGCAACAGTCTAAGTCGAGTGTTGGAGGTCACGGGCGAGCAGCCACAGCAGCAGCATGAGCGTCAGTCATGTGCTCATATGACACAGGTGTGGAGGTCACGCCCCCCTCGGCAGCTAGCCACAGCAGCGAGCATGAGGTCAGCAGTGGCACAATGACAATTCTTGGAGGTGGGCAAAAACAGGGTAGGCAAATGAGTGGGTAAAGTGACCACAGTGTGGAGGTACGGCAAGCAAGCCAAGCGCAGCTGAGGTCAGACAGTTGAACATGACACACGTTGTGGAGGTCACGGAAGCAGCCAAGTAGCAGAATGGGTCAGGCCATGAGTGGCACAATGAATTACAGGGTGGATGTCATCGCAGCAGTCACACAGCAGCTGCCATAAGGTCATGCCAGTGGCACAATGACACAGTGTGGAGGTGGGTGGCAATAACAGCCCTGTAAAGATCGGTTTGGTGGAGGATGGAGAAACGGTCAGCCAGACTGTGTGGGCATCAGGCGGGTGGCGGCATCTGAATAAGTGGCTGTGGCAGTTTAGTTTGACACAGACTCACTTTCTCACCAGTTCTGGGTGAGGGCGTAATGGTGATGTAGATCTGTCGCCTAAGGCTTGCTCGTGTGGAAATCCTGGCTGTTCCTCGACGACGATTCATCTTGAACAAAGGTCAGGGACGTTCACATTATCAGCGTGGTCAAGCGGGTTCTCCTTGGGGTAATGATGGCCCCGCCGCACGAACACCCACTATGATGGCCACGCACTACTGGCCGGGCAGAACAGCTTTCCACTGCATACTCGGCAAGTTTCGGCCTCAGACACCTGTCTTGGCGACCATAGTTCCCTCTGCGGGATCTTCTAATTGGGGTGGCAGAGTGGCTGTCCAGAGATAGGCCACCACTGTTGTTCAGGGACTGCTCCCATGGTCCTAGCGCTGCTGATGCTGGCGGACTACCCTCCTCACTAGGAGGGGTGAAGGAAGCTGCTTCATCATTGACTCCAGACATAGGTTACTGCTGATGGAGCTGAGTACTACTGCTCTCCCCCACCACCACCACCTTTCCAAGCAGAGGATTACGGAGGAATTTCTCCTCTATAGTCAGTCGAGTTGTGTCTTCCTAAAAAAAGTTGGATAAAGGCTCCATTTTGGACGTTAGGCGAGGGTCCAAATTGGGTGGAGAACCAGAAGTAATATCCTGTTCCTCTGCCGGATGCTGACTATTAGGCTTCACTACGCCAGGCAAATAAGCATGCTGCGGCATCTCACAAGTGACTCCGAGGGGCTCCTGCCTTCCGATTTACAATGTATACTGCCATGTGCGTGGGGGGTCATCTGCCTCGTCTTCGCCTCTGCTCCATCCACCTCTCAGCTGGGCTCCTGACTTCACTCTCTTGTCACCCTGGGGTAGGAACTAGAACATCCACTCATTTCACCAACAATGCTTCTTCTCCATGTCCTCCTCCTCCATTTCAGTCCCACCGGAATATGTGGCCACGAGATGTAGTCGCCCTTCTCCAGTCCCCTGCCCCAGACAGAATTTTTCAGCCATCTGTTCCAGGGTATGAAGCAGTGAATGTCGTTATTTAATACCGTAGTCCTGGCGACTGACAAAATAACCGTCGCTCTCTCGAATGGCCCTCAATACAAACGGAGGTGTCACGCAATGAGCTTGCCACTGGCTGGAGCGCACTCTAATGTTACACAGGGGAGTTACTTCTGTGCTGCCTGGATCATGTCAAAATCAGTTAATGGCCTTGCTCTGTTCATACAGCCGGTTCCAACAGGTGCAGGCTGGAATTACAATGGGTGGAAAATCGCATATCAGAGTGTATGTTAGGGGAGGCATTCTGCCGCTGTAACTAGAGGAGGGTGTTCCTGGCTTTGTATGAATGTATAAGTGCATGACACAGTTTCCTGGGTGGGGGCCCATTTTCAGATATGTTCTGAGATCGGTGGAAGGACTTCAGGAAACTTTTCACAACAAGAGTTGAAACACGTGCGCCATGCAGGGCGATGGAACATCCCCTCCTCGGTGCACGCGACGGACCACCAGTTCTCCATTGTCCGTCACACATAGGTTCTGGATTTCAGTTTGGCATTTGAAGTGAGAAAGACACATGTCGATTTGCTATAGGTGATGGACGCGGAGCAGGTTCTGCTGTCTGGTGTCTTTCGTTCGCCGAAGCAAGCCAGCGTGTAGAACTGCGGTGACACACTGTGCCCTTACTCTTGGTGGTATGATGGAGCAGTAATTGTGCAGGCTAGATGGTGGTGGTGGTGGGTGTTGGAGGAGAGGCGGAAAGTTGGAGCAGGAGCAGGCAGTTTAAAACGTGGAGGAGGAATGCGGCGTCTCATGTCCCAAGTTGTTGGTGGTGCCTGGGTCTGGAATCACCTTTCACCCAGTGGCCGTAATTTAATGGACATTTACTGGCCTGACCGTTGTTACTGCTACCAGACGTCCACGCTGCCGTGCACTATGGAAAAACATACCGATAAGAGCTTGTAAGACTGGTCAAACCTTCTGTTCTACATATTTATGAAGTGCTGGTACATGCTTTTTGGAAAGAAATTACGGCTTGTAACTCTCCATCTCGGGATCTGCACAGCCATTAGTTCTCTTGAATGTGCAGTCCACACCATTTGGAAAAGGCAGGGACTGCAGTACCAACAAACTTGGACAGTCGAGCACGGTCACCGCTCGCTGCATACTTAGGATGGTTGGAAGCATTACTGTTGTCTCTTATGCCAATCGCCTCGCTGAAAGACTGCTGGCGCCCTGAGTAACGAGGGAGCAGGGCATCTGACCGGGAGATGATGTCAAAGAGAAACAGCTACTTCTCAGAGGTGGTGGAGCCTTGATGGCTGCATGGCTGCTGCTGCTTGCTGTTGCTGGGCAGGGATGGACCACAAAATTGTGCCAAGTTTCTCCCAGGCCACTGGATGTGACGTGCTTGTGTTGACGCAGGGCCGTGGTGCAAACGTTAGCTCCCTGGCCACGCTTCACTTAGTTAACAGATCTCTAATATACGCTTCTTTAGGATCCTTGGGGTCTACATTAGCAAAATAACTGCCACACGCCGAGTATCTGTTTTTTACGCCATAGGCTCGCAATGAGTGACTACTACGCGATGCTGCCGACGCAGAACCCATGCTGCCGCTATTTCTTGGACCATGCGAGCGGGTTTTATACCCCGTGGGCCGCTTGGCTCCGAAATTCAACACTGCTGCTATCTTGCTGACTCACGGCCACACGAATCCAACTTGCTGGCTGCGCCGCTGCCTGACGCGCAAAGATGACGCCTCTTCTCCTGCGATGATGAAGCCCTGTGCCTTCACCCGGCTCCTGTGCGGTCGGTCTACATCATCATATTTTGTGTTTTCATCGTCACTGTGTCATCATCACCGGTCTTGGGTATGCAGAGGCTGACCCTCACAACATGGCCTCCCATGCCACTGCTCAACATCTATACTTTGTCGACCTACTGCAAGAAGCAGTGGATATGGCCCAGTTCTACGCTGCCAAGGTAGTGATGACTTGCCTCCTCCAATTGTTATCCTTGTATAGAGTGGCGCTGAGCCAGACCACATAGTAGATCTCTGGCGTGAGGGTACGGATTGGGAAGAGGCGGGTTGAGGACAGTGGGGGCCGGCGACGCCCGCTCCGGGCCATGCCAACTGAGGGTAGTGTCTGGAACGATCCCTCAGGACTTTGGTGGGGTTGTCAGATGTCATCTGGGAGGATGGGATGACATAGTAACAATCAAGAAACCATTGGGTTGTGGTCAACACTCGGCCGCCAAGATGACAGCGCGGTGTGGCTCACCGAGTAACCTGCTGCGACGTCCCTTGCTGTTGCTGCGACCTGGGCTGGAATGTTTGTTGCCTTCTGCCCATCGCAGGTGAAGAGACCTGCCACCTCTCTTGTCTGACATACTGTTTGTTCTATGTTGTACAGGACACTGTTTGATGAAGATACTGTATATGATAAATACACACCTGTATTTGACGCCAAATGAACCCACATTCTAAGAAGCTTGGTAACCTTGGAATATAAATTGCGCTCACAAATGGCAGGAAAATTTGACTTGTATGTGCCGTTTAAAATCTAGGTGGTATTGTATTTGAATATAAAAGCACAAACAGGTTTAAATTAACCTTCTGGATATGAATTATTGCATACAAGAATTTTTACTGTAGGCGCGGTGAAAGAACAGAAGTTTCTTTTACTGAGTACAATGCAGAACAACGCTTAATTAACCCTGGATTGTTAAAGTGTTGCAAAATGAATTGAGCAAACCACAAACTAGTAGCTTTGTGAGCATGTTTAAATTGGCGTTTTTTACGCTACACAACAAGAGATAAAATTGTATTTAAACTGCTTGTGAATTATGCTACAGGAAAGAATGTATGTATTTTTGGGCGTTGAATAATGACGGTTTTCTTGGGGTTCAGCACACTCAGCAAAGACAACGCTTAATTAACCCGTGGATGTAAATTGCGCCTAAAGACGCAATTGGGCCACGCTGCAAGACAACTAGTAGCTTTGTAGCATGTGGTACAATTGCGTGATTTATTACGCCAAACAAACAAGAGATAAATTGTAATTAACCTGTCTACCCTTCCCCCTCAATTGTGAATTATGCAAACAGGAAAAATGTAGTATTTTGGCGTTGAAAATGACGGTTTCTTGGGGTCTGCTCACCAGCAAAATAACGCTTATTAACCCCTGGATGTAAATTGCGCCAAACAATTGGGCCACACAAACTAGTATCTTTGTAGCGTGTTGTTACAATTGCGATGTTTTCTACGCCACACAACAAGAGATACCGAGTTGTAATTAACCTTTGTTGTGAATTCAGGCTACTGGAAAAAATTGATATATTTTGGCGTTTTGATAAAGACGGTTAATTAACCCCTGGTTGTAAATCTGGCGTAATAGAAGATTTGGCAGCAATAAAATGAAAAAGTGTATTTTGTATTTGTAAAAACGCTGTTTCATTAAATGACTAAACAGGAAATGGCTTAGATCCACTTGGATATATTCAGATCCAATACCCCAAAAAATCACAGATAAATAGAAACTATTAACGAGAATAGTCTCTGAGACAAGCTGAGGCACCCCACAAAAATAGCTGTATAGAAAATCTTGTTCTTCAGTGAGAGCTATCACAAATCAGCCGCGGCAGCAACCTTCCCTGATCAGTACAGTGAGAGGGTATTGTGTGCTCCGGCGTCGCAGGCCGGATTATATAGTGCGGTGAAGTCACAGAATCCGCCTGGTCTTGATTGGGTTATCTCTGCACATGTCCATGCAGGCTATTGCCCTTCTTCTCCCAAGAGTGCTTGGCTCCCCCATGTTTAACGCCATGTGCTCGCAGCCATTTTATCAATCAAAAGCCACTTGTTCACCCGAAAGTCCCCAAACTTCGATTCATTTCGACCGAAGTTTTCCTGAAATTCTCAACGAATTCCAACTTCGTTAGTAATCAATTCGTCCATCTCTATTATTTTTGTCACCACAACAGCAGTAAACAACTCTTAATTAAACCCTGGATGTAAATTGCGCCAAAGAATTGAGCAGCCAAAAACTACCAGCTTTGTAGCGTGTTACAGAGAATTGCGTGTATTTTAGTTAGTCAACAAAAAGGGGGGGAAAGAAGAGAATCTTGTAATTAACCTTCGCTTGTGAATTATGCTACAGGCAAAAATGTCTTTTTTTGTCGGTGAAAAAAGACGGTTTTCTTTTAGTCTCCAGACTGCAAGCAGAAGCAACGTTTAATTAACCGCTGGATTGTAATTGCGGCAAAATAATTGAGCAGCGCGCAAAAAAAAAAAAAATGAAGTGGTATTTTGTATTGTAAAAAACCTGTTTCTTTGATCGAATTACCACAGGAACACGGCTTAGATCACCCTTGGATATTCAATTTGCTGTGAGGCAGATAGATTAAAATGTATATATGAGCTGCATGGACGCGCATGGACTTTCAGATCCATTAACCCGCACAATCAGAAATAGAACGTTAAGAGAAGCAGTCTCTGTGACAAGCTGTGACACTCCCAAAATGCGTATTAAAAAATGGATGTTCTTTAGTTATCAGGCTCTCATAAGCCAGCCGCGGGGCAGCACCTTCCCTGATCAGTCCAGTGGAGAGGAGAGTGAGATCTCGGCGGTCGCTGGACGGACTTATAAGTGTTGGGTGACGTCACAGATCCCGACGTGTCTACTGATTTGCTTAATCTCATTGCCATGTTCTGCAGGCTATGCCCTTCTTCCTCCCAGAGTGCTTTGCCCCATGTAACGCCATGTGCTCGCAGCTTTTATCGACATCTCAAAAGCACACTTCGTTCACCGAAGGTCCCAAACTTCGACTACGTTCGAAACCGAAGTTTTCCTGATTTCTAAAACGAATTCCACTTCGTTAGAATCAATTCGCAATTCTCTATATATTTTAGTCACCACAAACAGCAGAACAACTCTTAATTAACCCCGCTGGAATGTAAATTGCGCAAAGAATTGAGCGCCAAGTAAATACTAGGCTTTGTAGCGTGTTACAATGGCGTGTGTATTTTACGTTAGTCAACAGAGAGAAAAACTTGTAATTAACCTTCGCTCTTGTTCGAATTATGCTTCAGGAGAAAAAATGTCTTTTTGTCGGTGAAAAGACGGTTTCTTTTGTCATCCACAGAGCAGAACAACGCTAAATTAACCTGGATGTAAATTGCGCAAATTATTGAGGCGCAAGCCAAAAATGAAGTGGTATTTGTATTGGAAAAAGCTGTTTCTTTAAATTGATAACCACTAGGAACAGGGCTTAGATCACCCTTGGATTATTCAATTTGATGTGAGCAGATAGCATTAAAATGTATATGTAGTCTGCAACTGGCGCGCGCACGGGACTCTTCGAAGATCCAATACCCGCGCCAAATCAGAAATTGAAACGTTAGAGAGGCAGTCTCTGAGACAGAGCTGTGCGAAATCCAAAATCGCTGTTAAAAATGAGTCTTTAGTATCAGCCTATTCATAAAAGCAGCCGCGGCAGCCACGCATTCACTGATACAGTTCGTGAGAGGAGTGTGAAGGTCCCGGCGTCGCGGCGGACTTATATAGTGGCGGTGACGTCACAGGAATCCCGCCGGTCTCTGATTGGCTTCATCTCTGCTACATGTCAAGCGGCTATGACCTTCTTCCTCCCAGAGTGCTTTGCCACATGTAACGCACATGTGCTCGCAGCCATTTTATCAATCAAAGCACACTTCGTTCACCGAAGTCCCCAATCTACGACTTCGTTTCCGAAAACCGAAGTATTCCTGAAATTCTAAACGAATTCCACTTTGTTAGAATCAATTCGCAATCTATATTTATTTTTATCACCACAACAGCAGAAACTCTAATTAACCCCCCTGGATGTTAAATTGCGCAAAAAGAAGATATTGAGCAGCCAAAAACTACCAGCTTTGTAGCGTGGTTACAATGGCGTGTATTTTACGATTAGTCAACAAGAGAAAAAATTGTAATTACCTTCGCTTATTTGTGAATTATGCTACAGGAGAAAATGTCTTTTTGTCGGTGAAAAGACGGTTTCTTTTTGTCTCCACGCAGCAGAACAACGCTTAATTAACCCCTGGATGTAAATTGCGCAAATAATTGAGCAGCAAAAATGAAGTGGTATATGTATTGTAAAAACGCTGTTTCTTTAAAAATGAAGAGTACCACAGGAACAGCTTTAGAACACCCTTGGATGATTCAATTTGCTGTGAGCGAGATAGCATTAAAATGTATATGTAGCTGCACTGGAGCGCACTGGACTTCAGAATCGCATATCCCGGCCGCAAAAATCAGAAAATAGAAGTCGTTAAAAGAAGAAGTCTCTGAGATCATGCTCTGTGACACCCGCCCCAAAATCGCTGGTATAAAAATGAGTTCTTTAGATCAGCTATCTAAGCCAGCCGCGGAGCACCTTCCCTACTGTTCAGTACAGTGAGAGCGGTATGGCTCCAGCGTCGCGCCCGTACTTTGTATAGTCGGGCTGACGTAACTGATTCCCCACCGGCTCTGATTGCTTCATATCTGCGCATGATGTCATGCTGGCTATCCCTTCTTCCTCCCAGAGTGCTTTTGCCCCATGTAACGCATTGTGCTCCAAGCAATTTTAACAATAAAAAGCACACTTCGTTCACCCCGAAGTCCCCAAAGTTCGACTTTGTTCCGAACCGAAGTTTTCCTGAAATTCTAAACGAATATCACTTCGTTAGAATCAAGTCGCCCATCTCTACTTTATTATCACGCTCCAGAAATGCATCCAAGCCCTTCTTGAACTCTGTTAGTGAATTCACCATGACAAGTTCCTCTGGCAGAGAGTTCCACAGTCTCACTGCTCTAACAGTAAAGAATCCCTTTCTATGTTTATGTAGAAACTTTCTTTCCTCAAGATGTATAGGATGCCCTCTTGTTCTAGATACAGCCCTGGGTATAAATAAATCTTTAGCGAGATCTCTATATTGGCCCTTAATATATTTAACCTTAATTTTTATATCCCCCCCCCCCCAAAGCCGTCTTTTCTCTAAACTAAATAACCCTAACCTTGCTAATCTTTCTGGGTAGTGCAGTCCACCCAGTCCTTTTATTATTTTTGTTGCCCGCCTTTGAACCTGTTCAAGCTCTACAATGTCTTTCATGTGCACTAGTGCCCAAAACTGTACACAAAAATTCCATGTGTGGTCTAACCAGTGACTTGTATAGTGGGAGAATAATGTTCCCATCATTTGCATCTATGCCACTTTTAATAAAAACCATGATCCTATTTGCATTGTCAGCTGTTGTCTGACACTGGCTGTTACAGTTAAGTTTTCTGTCCACCTGGATTCCCTAGTACTTCTCAATGTCTCTTTTACCCAGACTTTTTCCATTTAACATGTAATCATGTAATGGATTTTTCCTCCCTGTGCAAAACCCTTTTGCATTTATCAGTGTTAACCCTTATCTGCCACTTCTCTGCCCAGGCCTCCAACTATCCGACCCCTTTGTAATAACACATTATCCTCTATTGGTTGATTACTTTACAGAGCTTAGTATCATCTGCAAAGATCGTTTATTTTACTGTCCCAATTCCCTGTGAAAGATCATTTATGAAAATATTAAAGAGGATAGGGCCCAATATTGAGCCCTGTGGTACCCCACTAGTAACAGGGATCCAATCTGAGTATGCACCGTTAATTGTTTTCTATCAGTGAGCCAGCTGCTTACCCACTTGCACACATTTTCCCCCAGTCCAAGCATTCTCATTTTACTTACCAACCTTTTATGTGGAACAGCATCAAATGCTTTACAAAAATCCAAATAAATGACATCCAGTGCCTCACCCCGATTCAGTCTGGAACTAATTTCCTCATAGAAGCTGATGAGATTAGTTTGACAGGACCGATCCTTCATAAACCCATGCTTGAATGGCGCTATACACTTATTCTCAGTGAGATACTTCAGGATAGCATCTCTTAGAAAAGCTTCAAACATTTTACCCACAACAGAGGTTAAGCTTACCGGCCTATAGTATCCTGGATCACTTTTTGACCCCTTTTTGAATATTGGCACCACATTTGCTATGCGCCAGTCCTTTTGGAAATAACCCGTTATTATACAATCCATAAATATTTAGAATAGGGGCCTATCTATGACATCACTTAACTCCCTTAGGACATGTGGGTGTATACCGTCAGGGCCTGGGGATTTGTCTATTTTAAGCTTCCTAAGGCGGAGCTGCACTTCTTCCTGGGTTAGAAAAGAAACATTTAAAAATTTGGGAAATTTTCCTCCCTCCCTTTGCTCATCAACAGGAGTTTATCCTCTCGGTAAATATAGTGGGGGAAGAAATAGTTTAATAGGTTTGCTTTTTTCTCATCGCCCTCTATAGTCTCTCCCTCAGTACTTTTTAAAGGGCCAACATTTTCTTTTTTGATCTTTTATATTTTGTTACTTTCTATAGCAATACGTCTTTCTGTCTCCAGCTTTGCTGCCTTTATCATTATTTTACATATTTTATTTTTATCCTTATAGCTTTTTAGCGCCTCTTCACTGCCCTCCTGTTTTAGTAGCTGAAACGCTTTCTTTTTGTTTTTTATTGCCTCCTTTACATCTCTGTTGATCCACATTGGGTTTTTCCTGTTTCTAATTATTTTTTTACCATATAGTATGTACCTCTCACAGTGGGCGCCTATGATGTTTTTAAAGATCTCCCATTTATTTTTTGTTCTGCTATTTTTAAACACCTTGTCCCAGTCGAGACGGTTTAGGGCCTCTCTAAGCAGGATAAAATTAGCCTTCCTCAAATTCAGTGTTTTTGTGGCTCCATGGAGTGACTGCAGAAATGCAAAAATACCCATTAAACAACCATTCGCACATCCTCAGGGCATGAGGGGGGTGTCTGCCGGTATTACTATTGCATATAGATAAAGCAATACATAAGGGTGCAAACTTGTGGTGCACGTTTGCACCCTTATGTTTCTATGTTTTTATGTTTTTAAGTACTGCAGTGTATAATACAAGCAATAAAGTTATTGCACATTAAAGTCCCCTACGGGGGACTAAATATTACATCAAAGTAAAATTACATTTTTAAAAATATTTAAAGAATTTAAAAAAATGAAAAGTTTAAAACACCTCCATTCGCCCATGTTACAAAAAATTTAAATTATAAAAAATTAAATATATTGGTATAGCCATGTCTGATTTATTAAAATATAGCACTAGTTAAGTACCCAGTACCAAAATGGTGTTTTATTGGTCAACTCACTTTCCTGCTTGTGATTTCTGCAAAGTAGCTGCTAGAAATTAAAGGTGTTGTCTCATATTGATGCTATATCACCTACAAGGCTCTCCATAACCAATCCCTTCCATACAGCTCTGCCTTAATCTTCAGATACCTCCCCTCACATAATCTCTATTCTTCACAAGACTCGTGTCTGCTCCTCACACAACAGTCTGCAAGACTTCTACCGTGCATCCTCCAAACTCTATAACTCATTACCCAAACACATCAGATTCTCTTCCACATTCACTGATCTCAAAACCAACCTGAAAACCCAACACTTCAGGATAGCCTATAACCAACAATAACCCCGCTTCCCCTACCTCACCCTTGAAACATGTTTCCCACTCACCTCCTGTCTCTTTCCTCCTCACTTGTAGAGTGTAAGCCCCCTGCAGGCAAGTTCCTCTCTCGCTCTGTATCAGTTGTTCGTCATTTATCATCGTCACTGTACTGTGTCTGACATCTTATGCATGTAACCCACAGGAGTGTACAGAGCCCTGCGATTAATGGTGCTTTAAAATAAACAATAGTAACAAAATATCACTAGGGAATGCCATCAAAGTCTGATGGGCAGGGGCGTTGCTAGGGTCCTAAAACATACGAGGCGGGGGCCCTTTGTGTTAAATTTTGCTCAGTAGGGCTTGGTTCACACAGAATTTTCACACCACATTGTGAACTGTAGCATGTAGTTCCTGTCACCAATTTTACGCATATTCCACATAGATCCTGTCCATCACTTTAGCAGTCACAATACAATGATAATCAGCAATAACAAATTTGCTTTTTCAAAAGTGCTCGCCTACGTATGACAGTGTAATACTTTATAAACAACAGTCACCAAAAATACAGTTATACAGGGAGCAAATATACCAGACGAATCATTGTTACTAAAAAAAAAAAAAAAGCACCAACAAAACCAAGACCCAAATACTGCCCGAACATGACAAAAGCGACCACCACATGTGACTATCAGTTGTACACAGGTGCTCTACAAACATATATTACCACCGTACAGTCACCATACAGTGGTAGATAACCAGTGTACACAGGCTATGCAGACATATACCTCCGCCATACAGTGACCATATAGTGGTAGAATTTTTGTATGTAGATGCTCTGCAGAAATATGAGTGATTATACTGGTTACATTTAGTGACTTACAGGAAACATCTTTTCTGATCGGAATCGTTCACTTTCCCTTCCCTTTTCCATCCGGCCCAGACCGCCATGATGACTTCTCCCGGCCAGGAGAATTTACCACACAAACATTTTAGAATCCTCACTTTTCCAGCACATATATACCTACCTACTGGGGGGTTTATATAACTCCCTTCCTAATGGGGGTTTATACAGAAAAGCATGATGACATCTCCACAGCAACCCACTTTCCTATGATAAGAAAGCCAGGTGCCTGCTGTGGTGGATGTGGAGTCACCCATTGTTCCTTTATAGGCCACCATTATGTAGGTTTATAGACCCCCTCCCAGTAGGTAAGTAGATAGGGAGGTCTATATGTTGTATGTCCCCGAGTTGGTAGGTATAAAGGTTATATGTTCCCCAGTAGGTAATAGGGTCCCCCAGTAGATATGTAGAAAATAGGGTCCCCCAGTCTTTAGATAGGTAATAGGGTCCCCCAGTATATATAGATAGGTTATAGGGCCCCCAGTATATATAGACAGGTAATAGGGCCCCCAGTATATATAAATAGGTAATAGGGCCTCCAGTATAGATATAGGTAGGTGATAGGGGCCCCAGTATAGATAAAGGTAGTTCATATTGCATATTAAAAATATAACGGTACTTATCACATTTCTGTAGCACATAGACACTAGCAAAAAAAATTGCAGTCATTTTAGTCAATGTCAAAGTTAAAGAAGGTCATGTATTCTGTGACAATCTTTTACCCAGCTGACTACACTACAAGATCTAAAACAAATCCATCAAAGCTCTGCTTCTGACAGCTCCCTCTGCTCTTCCCCTCCCTTCACTATTTTTCATTTGTGATAGCAGCAGAGAGAGGAGCAGTGTGTACATGGCATATCAGAATATGAAGAGGGGATAAAACCTCCAAGCAGGGCAGCTCACACAGGCTGTAAATTAGGCTTAAAGAGAACACAAAGCATTTTGCAGGATTGTGGTGAATTACAAAGGCTGTGTACAAATGTAGAGAGCAGAATAACCACTGCTAATTTCCGGCATGGGTGGGAGTGGAGGAAAGGAGGGAATCACACACTCCTCATCATCAGTACTGATGATATCATCAGTACAGGAATGAAGCTGTGCTGACATATGAGAGCTAGTGAAGACAGAATATCAGAAGAAAAAACCCCAATAAACCATTATACTTTATTTAAATCAATTAAAATCTGTATGAAAACATCCCTTATTGATAATAACACAAAAATAATAAATCAAAATATTTATATATGCCAACACAGATTTAGGGTAAACAAATCAAGCAAAAAAAAAAAAAAAACATAATTATGCAACAATAAATAAGTACTAAATGGTCTTTTACTCATAGTTTTGTCGTCCCATTGCAGATGAGGCTTCTAATAAAAAGAAAATCCCAGGACAAAATTTAGATGAGACCCTGTAGATTTTTTCTATCCCTATAAAGAGCCTAATAAGCATACACTATTCACAAAATGTGGGTTCGTCGCCTGGATAAGGGTGGCCCCACTCCCGTTGGCTCTCCCTCTGGTAATGCCCTAACTTGGGTCCAGGGATGATTGAAAAAATATCTTTGAGTTAATAAATCCCAACACGTTTCCCCTATTATGTCAGGTTCATCAAGGGAATCAAATAGCCGCAAAAGCCCAAGCCAAGTATACAGATGAAGAAATAGATATTGCTGCCACTGATGTCCAGGTGTGATCTGACATAAACAACATCACCCTATATATAGCCGCACTTCAGGCCTACTCAAATTAATGAGGTTCAACAGACCCATCTGCGCCACAAACAGTAACCAAAAGTCTTGGCGTCCTCTAGACGATACTGCATATGCGCGCACTTACAAACATGATGACATGCATTCAGTCACATTGTGCATACACATCCTCACCAGCATGATGATATGCGACTTACCAACCCGCGCTTGCACAGGTTCTAAAGTGCATCGCACACCACCAGAGGACCATAGATCTTACTACGCATATGCATAGCATCACCAGATCAGCAACCAAAGAAACTCACCACCAACAGCACCTACATTCCTCATGCCCATATCCAAATATTGAGCATCCAAACACAGAACAGAAAATTTTGGTCCCATTATTTAGACTACATGCACATTATATAGAAACAATTAGATGCAATTAAATACTTATGTCAGGCGAGCAAAATATATATTATCAAACACTTATCACGTGAGCTGTTTATAACCCCATAAAGAGACTCTGTGACTAAAATATTGTGGTAAAGTGGACACTATAGATCATAACTATTCACTTCGATATTAAACAGATTAGGTCCATTGGGGTTGACTGCTTTTAACCTATAAATCCATTCACTCTCTTCGCGTAAAATTCTGGTATTGAGAGCGCCTTTTCTAGCTGATTTATAACCAGAAAACTGAGGCAAGTGGGGTCACCCTCATGATATCCCCCCTCCCTCCCCCTGAGCACACGCCACTTATGTCTGGACATTGGCAGCCTGCAGCCTACAAGACTGTTTGGCAGGGCAGAAAGCCTATGGCTCCCTTCTCCATCATGGTTTTTAACTGTTTTCACGTCCTAAAAACACACAGTTAAATAAGCAAAGCCAAACAAGGGGTCCAGGGTATGTTTCTTGTATTCCTGTGAGATGCATACACCACTTGGGCCCATATACTTGTGGGGCCCCCGGGCAACTGCCTAGTGTGCCCAATGGAAAGGGTGGCTTTGCATACATAACATGAAAACTAGATTAAATTCTAGCCTTGGATAGTGTCGCTCATAAGTTCAATTATTTTATAAGAAACTGCTGTAAGCTATGATTATTTTTTTTTTAGATTTCACATACAACATGCAGTACATGTGCATATATGAATATTATAGTTTTTTCATTTGGTTATAGATGTAAAATATATTTTTCTTAGACATGCCACACATATGTCTATCTCATCCAAGTAGGGAACACGTTTTAAAAATTTAATCCCACTCGTAACAGAGCAGAAGATGGTCTTTATTAACAGTTCTACATTTTGGCTAATATAGGGGGCCCTAGTGAAAGAACACCTCCATTACATCCATATGTTCTAATCGCAGATAGGGCACTAGTTTAATTTTTAAAAGCAAACAATTAATTTTCTTTTTTATTTCCCCTCCAAAAAATTTCAGATAGTTCTGTTTCAACTCTTTCGTCTGTAACAGAATATTTACCGCATAGTGTAGCTTCTTTCAATCAGTTTGAATCCTGTATTCTACATTATACAAAGGTTCAATTGTCTTCCTTACCTTTTCCATTTTGACTTGTACTACAGAAACAAAAAAAAAAGTTTCTGATGGAAAATTACAGCTCTGTATTCAGGTTTCCTCTGCATTCATATCAGAATACAAGCACTGATAAACTGAGTAGTACTTCTTAGCAATTCGATATTATTGTACAAAAATCAAGAGACAGAATATGTGTAATTTCCTCTTAAAGTATTTGATCATGCAGTATTGCATATAGATACAGAAATAAAGTAAAGACGTAAAGACAGAGAATAATAGTAGCTTAGTTACTATCGATTTGAATCTATTATCCTTCTGTGTTGATTCAAATTATTAGGTAATTGCCAGTTTCCTAAGATTAGCTTAAAATATTTCTTCAAAAGGGTCGTTCACCTCCTATAAAAATAATTCCAACAACTCCTGGGTCCCCAGTAAAATAAAAACTTATACTCACCTTCCTTCATTTCTGGGTTCCAGCGCCGCATATTCCTGGTCTTCTGTTGACATGTCTTTAATTCCAGTTGGGGATGTCATCGCTGCAGTGGTCATATGCCTCTAATTCACATTACTATTCGTAGCTGTTCACTTCTGAACGGGGATGTAAATTAGGGGCACGTGGCCGCTGCAGCCAATCAGCGGCAGCAGCGATAACGTCCCTGGTTGGTAGTGAAGTCATGTCAACAGAAGGTCGGGGATGCACAGCACTGGAAATGGGAATCAGAGGGATAGGAGTGTAAGTTTTTTTTATCTTACTGAGACCCCAGGAGTTGCTGTTATTTTTATAGGAGGTTGACGACCCCTTTTAGGACTCTACATATATATTAGTCCAATAGTTAACAAGTAATCTAGTTACCATGACTTATGATAGTTTATCTTTCAAGAAAGGCATCATGTGGCAATGAGTTCCATAGTCTTTTTAGAAATCTTCCTTTTTTACATGTAATAGATATGCCATTGACATAATTAAAGATAATTAAAGGAAAAAAATCAATAGATTCATTGGTGCAAACAGTGCACACAATCCACCTTGTGAAGTGACTGAGGCAAAATTATGTTTTTGTAATGTGCACATACTCACCTCCTGGAAGCTGCTAAAGTTAAGGGTACTCTCTACTTATAACCCTAAGTTCTTTGTAGGTTTTACTCAGTTTTCGGATTGATCTACAATTTTAAGTTAAGTACATTGCCTTACTGTTATCTAGATTACACTTTATTTTCCACTTCTCTGTCTAAGACTGTCCAGGCTAATTCCGACTTGAAATACTCATCTAAAACTGAAAGTAAATCTGACCTCAATAGAAAATACATGTGGCAATTCACACAACGCATATTTTCTGGGTTGCTTTTTCAGATTAAAAAACGTATGTGTTCATTCTTCCATCGTATTCTATGTGCGGATCTGCGTCCAAAACAACATAGACATGAATGTAAATCCGCCGGAAAAAAAAACTTTCTAAAATCCACATGAAATACACGTTGTCCAACATGGTTTTCACTAGTTGGCATACCCTTAGATTCAACCTTACATCAATCCCTCATATCCTAAGCTTAATTTTAAAATATTGAAATTTTTCTCTAAAGAATCTAATCTACCAACTAATACCTCATGTTTAACATTTTTACAGTAAATCCTATTTTTTTATCTGCCCAAGAATGCTGGAGAGTGGAGGGTGTCTATACTTTGTGTTGGACACCCAGAAAGTTCTGGGCAGCCCGCCTAATCTAATAGTATGGGTGTCACTAATAGATTGTAAGCCAGCATGGTGCACCACACCTATCTGTAGTTATGGCACCCTTCTGTATCGCCTTATCTACATGCAATTGTAGTACCAGCAATCACCCGTCTCATGCATGGAGGGTATTTGAGTGGTTTCTCTATTGGTATTTTTGCATTTGTGCTATCTCCCCATGCATTATACTGTGGCTTTTCTGCATGCTGGTGTGAACAGGTATTTAGTTAATGTGCAGTTTTTTATCATCCCTAGTAGTGGGGTGTGTGAGCTGCTGCTCAGCAATTAGCTGCACCAGTTAATTTTTCCTAGGTAGCAAATGGGCCACAGTTGCCTGCTACTGAGTTCAGTCTAAGTCCAGCCATTTGAGCTGTGAATATGGACCAAACAATTACAGTGTTTTTTGAGTAATGTCCCATTTTTTTGGGTGTTTTTTTCTGTAAAGAATCTAAGAGGTAATAAAAGGCTCAGTAAGTATTAATGTTTTGGTACTGGTCATTGTGACGCAATCTATGTGTTCTACTAATAGCCACCTTCTGTCTTATATAACTTAGTTATTTTTAGATGTGACCTCCCTTAACTATTTTGTTTGATCAACATGACTCATGAGCAGCATAAGAAAACACAGGCTTCCATTTTAAAACATGTATACCTGTGACAGTTGTCTGAGATGGATGCCATCTGTCAGTCATCCATCATCCATAAGCTTCAAAAGTATACAATTAATATAGACTTCACAGCTAGATAGCTGTGATAGATGCCTCTGATGGATGGCATCCGTTGTCAGTAGGTTCCTATATTTAAAAAGTTTACATTTAATGAAAATGTTTTTTTTACAGGATCAAGATTTTATTAATTTTGTGTCCTAACAAATTGAAACTGATAAAATTCAAGTAGAGTCTTGGGGTGACATATCTGTATGTTTTTTCCTTTAGCATTTTAATTTTTTGTACGAGTTCTTTATCTGATTTTCTGACCATGCCTCAACGGCATCCTCTGCCCGTATATTACGGTATAGACCGCGCTTTTAGCCATGATGCTGTTCTGAAACTGTGTTTTCTGCATCCAGTCTGAACACTGCCTTTGGTCAGTTCTCGCTGGACTATGATTGACAGATTTCCTGTCTCACCCGTCTGTTGCCGCTGACCCTGTGCTGGGCTGCAGGTGATTGGGCTGAGTGTGATTGACAGGTGCCTTGTCCAGTTAGTCTGTGTTTTGTGTGGCTGGATGTCAGAGGGCTGGTTCATGCTCTGGACCGGGACTCTGACATTCTACTTACACAGTGAAGGAGATAATTATTTGACCCCTTGCTGATTTTGTAAGTTTGCCACTGATAAAGACATGAACAGTCTATAATTTTAAGGGTAGGTTACATTGAGAGACAGAATATCCAAAATAAAATCCAGAAAATCACATTGTATAAATTATATAAATGTACTTGCATTTTGCAATGAGAAATAAGTACTTGATGCCTCTGTAAAACAAAACTTAATACTTGGTGGAAAAATTCTTGTTGGCAAGCACAGCAGTCAGATGTTTTTTGTAGTTGATGATGAGGTTTGTGCACATGTCATGAAGAATTTTGGTCCACTCCTCTTTGCAGATCATCTCTAAATCATTGAGATTTTGAGGCCATCACTTGGCAACTCAGAGCTTCAACTCTCTCCATAGGTTTTCTATGGGATTAAGGTCTAGAGACTGGCTAGGCTACTCCATGATCTTAATGTGCTTCTTTTTGAGCCACTCCTTTGTTGCCTTGGCTGTATGTTTTGGGTCATTGTCTTGCTGGAAAACTCAGCCACTACCCACTTTAAAGGAGGTTGTCACTCAGGATTTTATGATACATGCCTCGATCCATTCTCCCATTGATGCGGAAGTAGTCCTGTACCCTTAGCAGAGAAACACCCCCAAAACATAATGTTTCCACCTCCATGCTTGACAGTGGGGACAGTATTCTTTGGGTCATAGGCAAATTTTTCTCTTCCCCAAAAATGGCGGTTGATTTTAATGCCAAAGAGCTCAAATTTTTTGCTCATCTGAAACAGCCCCCCTTTTCCTAAACACTCACGAATCATCCTGTGATTTTGGAAAAACTTCAGAAGGGGCCTGACTTGTGCCTTCTTGAGCAGGGGGGCCTTGCGGGTGTAATTTTAAACCATTACGGTGTTGTGTTACCAATGGTTTTTCTTGGGACGTGGGTCCCGCTGTTTGAGATATTAACAATTTTCCCCCATGTAGTTTTTAGGCTATCTTCACCTTCCTCATGATCAAGGGTACCCCACAAGAAGATTTTGCATGGTGCCCCCAGATCGATGTCGATAAACGTCATTTTTTTTTTTTCCCATTTTTTTTACATTGCACCAACAGTTGTCCCCTTTAACCCAGCATTACTTATGGCTTTGTAGCCCTTTCCAGCTTTGTGCGGTCTATATTTTGTCCCCCGACATCCTTGAAATTTTTGGGTTTGCTCATGTTGTAGAGGTTAGATCTAACTGATTTTTAGTCGTGGACAGGAGTCTTTTAAAAAGGTGATTATTTAAGAAAACTGTCTTTAATGCAGGTAACGAGTTGATTAGGAACTCTAACTGGTCTGAAGGCCAGAAACTTAATGGTTTTGGAGGGGACAAATACTTATTTCTCTCAGCAAAATCAAATAAATTTAAAATAATTTATACAATGTAATTTTCTGGATTTTATTTGGGATATTTTATCTCTCAATGTTAAAATTAACCTACATTTAAAATTATAGACTGTTCAAGTCTTTGTCAGTGGGAAAACTTCCACAATCAGAAAGGGATCAAATAATTATTTCCTTCACTGTAGATTACTTGGGCTATGATATCTATTTTGGCTTGAGCTGGTGTGTTTTTTGTTTCTACTGTCTTGCTTGGTTTCTGATTCTTGCTCCTTTCCTCCTGAACTTCCTTCTGCCTGACGATTTGATACTGCATTGCTCTCTCCGACTTTGACCTGCTGTGTCTGACCTCCCACTTTTGTGTTTGTCTGTCTTGTCCATTCTGTGTTGCACATTACCAAGGCAGTGACTGTAGCCCAGTTATCGCCAACTGCTTAGGGTGTGGTCAGCAACTGGGTAGGTACAGTATTGGGAGACTTAGCACTGTGCACATGTCCCGTCCGTCCCTGTCTACCCCAGGTGTCGGGGTTTCCTCACAGTGGGGGGTTTTAAAAGTCCAGACTTTGAACACTCACGGGTTTTATCAAAATAGTTTGAGAGTATCAATCTCTTATAAACTCATTCCCTTAATATATTAAAAGGTTATCTTCACCAAGATTAGGATCAGGATAGTATCTCTTTGAAAACTATCAGACATAAAGTTCTTATTTACAGGCCTACAATTTCCCAGAATAGTGTTTAACCAATTTATAAAGGTTGTCACCACATTTGTTACAGACTCCATCATTATTCGGCTCTTGTACCCATCCCAGCCTGCATTGTATATGCTGTATAAAGCACAGACATCTGGTATTATTTATCCATCTATGTATCTATGTATTGTGAGCAGCAACCACTCTGGGATGGTATCAAAGTCCAACTTTGACAGAAACACAGACAGATTTTATGGTCCAAATATAGTTGCTCTGTATTTTATTGGCACTTGTGCATCCAAAAAAAGACAACAGGTTCAAAAACATAAACAAAATGAACTCTGGCTCGTCTGAGCACTGGCTAATACAGTGGTACTTTTCCCCATACCTTGAATGCTCTGGTGGCTGCATGGGAGATCTTGACTCTCCACTCTGTAGCCTCTCAGGTCAAATGCATTTTGTTCTGGATAATAGCCACCACCTAGTCAGCTGATTAGCTGACTTATATAGACCAGACAAACTCTGGCCGGAACATGGGGAGCAGCCTCCCACCCAACACTCTGACTGCTTCCAGTAAGAGCCTTCCCGGACTAAGTTTTTTTCCCAACAGTTACTAGCTGTTAACATATCCCAAAACACAAAATTCAGCTGAGACAACAAAACCAATGGATCCTACCTCACCATGGCCAGTACCTTGGTGCCTCGGTGTCATGTAACTGCCATCTACCAGTGGCGGAACCATGCAACTTTCTTATCCCTTGTAGTCTCTTGCCACCTTTTTACCATTGTGCATGTAGAGGCTTGGTTGGGACATACACACCATCAAGCCCTTCCCCACGCCACCCTTACATTTCCCCCCCCCCCCCCCCCCCGCCAGACCTGTGCAAAGGAGCAACTTGTGCCTTACAACAATAAACATGTGACAAGGCATCCGCATTGCTTTGTTGTGACCCTGGACGATGTTCCACATAGAACTTAAAATCTTGCAAGGCCAAAACCCCTAAATACCTTGCATCATTCCCTTTTCTGGGCCATCCATTTTAAGGGGTTAGTGGTCATAACAACCCTGAATTTCTTCCTTAGAAATACTTAAGTATTAATTTAAAGTATTCAATCGCCCATTTAAGAGACGACATTCCCTCCTAATTGAATAGTTCTTCTCGCCAATGTCAATTTTTATTAAAAAACTCCGGTGCTCTCCCTGTCAACCCACAACAGCCCCCAAAACCCCCACATTGGGGGATTTCCCGTACCAAAAAACCCCCATTTTGAAGATAGGAAAATCAATACAGGTCTCTTTTTTATAGTATTTCCCTTTTAAATTTTCCCCAAAAGCTTCCCTTGCTTCTCATCCCATTTTCCCCTTTGGGGATTAGACCCTTTTGGGAAGGTCTGTGAGAGGAGCTGTGGGAAAGTTTGGCACAAACCCTTCTATGTACCCGGCTATCCCAAGAACCCTCGATTGTTTTTTTTTTTTTAAAAAGGTTTTGGCCAAATTTTAAAACCTCAAATTTTTTTTAACGTTTTGATAACTCCCGACCAATTTTTTGTACCCATTTTTTGGGGTTTGCGGTTAAACCAGCCTCTCAAACAGAGCCCAGGACCATCTGAACCTTAACCAGTTGGTATTCCCAGTCTGAGCTGAAAATGATGACATCGTCTAAATAGGCGGCTGCGTAATTTTTGTGGGGCTGTAAGACGAGATCCATCAACCACTGAAACGTGGCAGGGGCACCGTGAAGCCTAAAAGGGAGTATGACATTGGAAATGGCCCTCTGGTGTAGAAAAGGCTGTTTTCTCCCTTGCTGCTTTAGTAAGTGGCACCTGCCAGTAGCCATTAGTAAGGTCCAGACTGGTGATGTACCTGGCAGGCCCCAGCCTTTCTGGACATTTTAACATTCCTGGCATTAAACCCTATAAATACCTTTCCCTATGTGCATTTCCACAAATAATCAACATTTTTACCATCACATATATAGGGTTCACACGGCACTGCAATTGGGAAAAAAATACGGTTTAAACTTTACATCTCACTTTCCTTTTTCCCCGGGACTTGTGGCCAGGGTAAAGAAAGGGAAAGGGGGTTTAGGCCCCAAAAACCCCTTTTGAAAATGGGGCTGGGCCCGAGGTACTTCTAAAATAAACCCCTTGAATTGGGGGCGCCCACCAAAATGCCCGGGAACATACCCTTATAAACTTTTGATTGTGATTTCGGTGCACTAGTAGGGTGGGAAAGAAAGCATCCCTTAATAATACAAATCAACAGCTTTTAAGGGTTTAAAATTCTTACCATTGTGGTTTTTTTTTTCTTTCCTGGGAAAAGGGGACCAAAAATTTACCCTGTGTAACAAAATGGGAACTGGTTGTTCATATGAATTGGCCCCAAAATTCCTCTAAACGGAAAGGGCCATTTTAAAATAATTAAACAATTTTGTGGAAATGTTTCGATACAGTTTTTGCTGCACAGAAGGGGGCCTTTCAAAAAAACTGGGAAGTATGTGATCAATTTTTCCCGAAAAATAAATGCAGTCCCAAATTTTTGAATATTGCTTAATTTTTGGGGGCTCTTTAAAACTACTTTTAGACTTGGAAAATCTGACAAAATTGATGTGAAACAAATGCAGCAGTATAGAAAATCCGAAAAGTTAAACAAGCTTTTATTTTTTTGCAGGGGATAACTAGAGAAGCCCCGGGGCCCCAAACAAACTTGGGGTGGGGAACTTCTACCCCCCCCCCCCCCCCTCGCCCCCCTTCCCCTCCATGACATCCTGTTTAATGTAGAAATCAAGGGGAAAAATAACCCCACCACCCCCATATCACCACAACTGCTCCCCAAAAAAATCCCACATACTAAACCCTTACCAATAACACACTACATAGGACCTGATTTACCCCCAAACATGCCACAAATTACCACCACATATTAACGAAAAAACCCCCCTCACTATTATGATCAGTACAAAACCAATATCCCCATAAAATAGTACCATATAGTGGTATATACCAGTGTACACGGGCTCTGCAGATGTATTTTAAACCACCATTCATGCCCAAATAGTGGTAACCCAGTGTACACCCTGTGCAGACAAAAAAATGATTACAGTGTAGTTACATCTTGTGACCCAGGTGACGTTTCACTGTTTATCGATATTTCCCCCCTTTTGTTCTGCACCCCGGTCCATCCGCCATCATAACATCTCCCGCCCACTTTGTCCCTGCGTTTTAAAACACAAATATCTTAAACCCGACTTTTCCCAAAGCACCTCCCCTGGCAATGGGGTCCATTTAGGCAGGCGGGGTTTAGATAGGAATAGGGGGCCCCAAATGGGCAAGGTTTAGGTACCCAAATAGAGTGCCCATAAAGGCGGGCGGGGTTTAGGTAGCTTAGGGAGGGCCCTACGGGAGACAGGGGTTTTGGTGGGGTATAGGGGCCCTATAGGTAGGGTTTAGGGAGCTAAAGGGGGCCCCCTATAATAAAAGGGGGTTTAAGGGGGGTATTTAAAAAGGCAACTTTTGGGGGGTTTGAGGCAATAGGCAACAGGCTCCTCACGGTAGCTATAGGGCTTTCAGGGAGACAGCTAGAGCATATAGGCAGCCTTTAGGGGGCTATATAGCAGGCTGGAGGGGTAGCAGGCAGGGCTGGGGTATATGGGGAGGCGGAGTCTATGCAGGCTGGGGGGGGTACTAGGCAGGCCCGGGGGGGGTATCTAGGGAGGCCGGGGGGGGGATAAAGGGAGGTCGGGGGGTATAAAGGCAGGCTTGGGGGGTATAAAAAAGAGGTTTGGGGGGATACGGCAGGGTTGTGGGGTATACGCAGGCTTAGGGGGTATAAAGGAGGGTTAGGGTATACGGCAGGCTTTGGTGGTAAAGGCAGGGAATGGGGTATAAGGGCAGGGATAGGGGGAATACAGGGTTTGGGGGTTACGGCAGGGTATGGGGGTTATAGGCAGGCTTAAGTGGGATAGGCGGGGATATAGGGGAAATGGCAGGCATTGGGTAATAGGCACTTTGGTGGGATAAGGCAAGCTTAGGGGGGTAACGGCGGCATAGGGGTATATAGGCGGGTTAGGGGGTAAAACGGCAGGCTTTGGGGGATATAGGCAGGCAATGGGGTATATAGGCAGGCTTAGGTGGTATATAGGGACTTAGGGGGTAACGGCAGGCAATTTGGGGTATATAGGGAGGGAATGGGTAATAGGGAGGGTTAGGTGGTATACGGCGGGAAAGGGGGGAATAGGCAGGCTTAGGTGGTATACGGCAGCATATGGGTATACAGCGGCTAATTTGGGATACAGCAGGTTTGGGCAGGTAAAATCGAAAACGTTTTCTCCCTCGGTCACCTCCCCCCAAAGCGCCGCCTGCACCTCTCTCAGCTCTTGCTCAGCGCGGGTTTTGGCGTGGTGATTGAAAAAAGTCACCGCGCGCCCACGTGATCACAGAGGGCCCCGGGAGGGGGAAAAGCAGAGCGGCATCTCCATGGAAGCTCCGGCCCGAGCGTTTTAAGCAGCACGCCCGGGCCCCGCAGCTCCCCGCCCCCGCAGTGAACTGTAAGTTCACTGTCGCAGCCCAGGAGCGCATTACCAGGGTAGCGACGCAGTAGCAGCTCCCCGGGGGGCGGGCCCCCCCGACGCACGGGCCCCGGGCAACTCTACCCCTCACCCCCGGTAGTTACGCCCTGTGTTTGTGTGTGTCTGGGGCCTACCATGGGTTGTTTTTTTTAGGCTGAACCAAGACACACTGCACATAACCTTTTTCTTTCCCGTTTCTCTCCACCCCACTCCTATCTCCCTTTAGGCCTGCCCTGCACCGAGACCTGCTGGGCGTTTCCCCTGTGGGCCATCCAATAGCATTAAAAAAAATTGAAGTAAAAAATCTACCCCTTAAACGTTTCCCCAAAATTTTAGATTTAAAACACAAACTTAAATATATTGTATTGATATGTTATGTAATAGAGTAACATAAAGTAGGAAGTATGCCCAAACATAAAGAAAGATTAAAGAGCTCACCGGACTCTTGCTGCACCTGCTTGGAGTGTTCTTGGGCTGTCTTGCCTTATACTCTCCCTCAGCTGCTCACCTGAGCTGTTGTCCGTCAATAAATTTCCTTCTTTGTGCCTCTGACTTTTACTCCCCTCGTTGCTTTTAAATGCCCGAAGCTGCCGACCGTCTTCATCTTCAAACTTGTACAGCTTATCTTCACAAAAACCAATGATGTTCCAGCATAAAAGGCAGCTTCTTTATTACGGGTTTAAATCTCCATATACATTCATAGCTACACAAGCAGGTGCAAGCACTGGGCTATGCGTCTCTAACCCTGACAAAGGACCTGCAAGGGTTAGAAACATGTAGCACAGTGCACACACCTGCTTGTGTGACTATGAATGTATATGGAGATTTAAACACGTAATAAAGAAGCTGCATTTTATGCTGGAGCATCATTTGTCTTTGTGAAAATAAAGTAGCAAATATTTGTGAAGTGTAAAGAAAATGAAACACGTTTTCCAAATTTTTTCAACTTAATTTTGCAAATTAATTCAGTGCCATGTACTCTGATATACCCCTATATAAAATCCAGTGTGACCAATTGCCTTTAGAAGTCACCTTATTAGTAAATTGAGTACATCTCTATGTAATTTATTTTCAGTAGAACTACAGCTGTTTTGTGAAGGCCTCAGAAGTTTGTTAGAGAACATTAGTGAACAAACAGCATCATGAAAAACAAGGAACACACTGGAGAGCTCAGGAATAAGGTTGTGGCAAAGCATATTGCAGGGTTAGATTTTTTTTTACAAAAGATCTGAACATCTCACAGAGCACTGTTCAATTCATTATTCATAAATGGAAGGAGTATTGCACAACCATTCAAGATATGGCCATCCACCTAAACTGACAGCCCAGGCATGGAGAGCAATAATTAAACAACAATGGGGAACATTTATCAATAGTGTCTAACTGTAAGACAGTTTTAAATTAGACTAGACAGTCTTACAATGCGCCACATTTGTCACAGTGTTGATAAATCTGTTGCACGTTAGAACGGTCTAATCTAAGTTTGTACCACTATTAAGTTGGCTTACTTTTACGCCACAAACTGTGACAAAATTCTGGCGCATTTTTTGTCGCAGTTAAGCCATGCCCCTGCCCGCTAAACCACACCCTTTTGTCATCGTCACGCCCCTTTGTCGGATGAGGCGCAGAGCATCTGAAACTGTCTGAAACACATAGTAAATGTGGTGTAAAGCTTGTAAGACATTATTTTTGCCGCAAATTGTGCTGGAATGCTTGCGCAATTGCCTTGATAAATGTGCTCCAATGTTCATACCAGTAATCCACTGATCCTGGTTCCCATAGGCTTGCAGCACCTGTTCTTCCTCAGGCTGGTAGCCTTGTCTGAAGAACTCATATCACTAGTGGGCTTTCAATGAGCATATCAAATTAAAGATCTGTAGTAGAGTTTAACTTCTCCCCACTCCCAACCAAGTCCTTCTCCCGCCCAGCAGGCAGTGGCACACATTCTAGAAGCATAATGGCACAATCAGTACTGCCAGATTTCCACTGCTATAGTCATAAAAAGGAGAGAACAAGAAAGTACACCTTCTTCGAATTTGATGGCTTTATAAACCAGGACATAATCAAAAATCACCTCTGATGAACAACAACACCTGACAAATTATCTTGTGTTATTAATTATTTAACAAATATAAAACCAAAATATAAAAAAGTGTGAAAAATGAATCAAACTGAAACAATAGCTTTTAGAACCACCTTTAGCAGCAAGAATGAAAAGTTATGTTTTTCTGTATGACCTTATGCTTAATTTTATTGAGATTTTTGAGCATTTGTTTATGCACAGCTCTCTTAGGGTACCACCACACTATTCCAGTGGGGTTGATGTCTGGTCTTTGATTGGCCCATGGCCACACATTGTATTTTTTATCCTTATGTTGAAAATGTAATCTTGTACCTGGGATCACTGTCCTGTTACATGACCAAATTTATCCAAGCTTTAGCTGTTTTAGAGATAACCACACATTTGACTAGAATACCTTGGTATGCAGGAGATTTCATGGGTGATTTAATGACTGCAAAGTGCCCAGGTGATGAGTAATAGTTGTCTCCGTGTGGTACACTGGCGATTGAACAACAGTGATCTAGGAAACCTTTAGGCTTTTACTCATGGTTGCTTTGCTTGTGGACGTTACAAATCACATCAGAAAGGCACATTACACTTCATCATATCTCAGACACTTCACTTCTTAGTACTGAGTGAATCTCCCGACAACTATTTTCGTGATTCCAACCCGGTCCAGCCATGCAGAATGCTACCAACTGTCGTTGACTCCGCCACAGTCCAGCTGTGCAAGGTGCTGGCACCTGGTGACTCAGGACTCTCACACGCAAAAGGGTCGTCAAAAGGGTCCGTTACTCTCTTCAGCAATCCTACAAACTGCCCACTTTAATCTCTGTTTTCTCAATCCTTCCTTTTTGTATCTCTGTTGTCTCACTCTTACCTCTCTGTGCCTCTTGCTCTAGTGTTCTTCTGTAGTACTTCTGTGAGTGAGACTTCTACAATCTGCCCTGGCCTGCCTTGTCTATTGCCGGCTGATAGGCAGAGCTTCTCCTTTTTGCCGTACTAAAATTCTAATTCTACTTATAACAACACTCAGAACAGAACTGATTAGGAGCTGACTTACAACTGTGCACAACTCTCGTTCTTTCCCTGTCAGCTCACTGATTGGCTTCTTGCCCAACTGCACTGTCTCCCTCTTGCTTTTTAAACTGCAAGACTAGTTAACGCCTTCCTAACTCTACAATGACATACCAATAACAGAAGATTCTAGAAGCACTGTTAAATGCACAGCTCTTCTTACTTGTACCTACTATTTGCACTATTATACAGAAATGTTTCCACCTCTTTACATTACCAACATTTTCTCTGCATTTTATTTAGAAATCCAGCTCCAAATCATATAAACCTACATATTACATAACTCAGCATTTCTCCCTCCATCACCACCTGCTCTCAGATAGCGTAGCAGTAACCACATGAGAGGTGCACTTTAAGGCATGCTGCCATGTTCTTTTTAGAATGGAGGGGCTTCCTCCTGGCAGCCCTTCCAAATAAGCTATATTTGTTCAGTCTTTATCTATTTGTACTGTCACAGACTTAAACATTTACCACAATGGGGCCTGTAGAGTCTGAAATGTAGTTCTTGGGTTTTTTGCAATTTCTCTGAGCATTTCATTCTCTAACCTTGGGTTTCATTTGCTAGAACACAGGTGTCAAACTGCGGCCCTCCAGCTGTTGGGAAACTACAACTTCCATCATGCATTTGTATAATCTATAACAGTGGGCATGATGGGAATTGTAGTTTCGCAACAGCTGGAGGGCCGCAGTTTGACACCCCTGTGCTAGAATATCCACTCCTGGGAAGATTGAATTGTGTGAAAAAATTGGCAAACTATAGAATTTTAATGAAAACTTTTCCAAAGCCAGGATATTAGAGGTCTTTTGCACACGAATATTGCTCATATAACTTGTCAGTCTCATGGACATTATTTGGAAAATATTCAGCTCATACGTATGGCTCATGTAACTATTCTGTCAGACATACCAACATTTTGAAACTGCATTATAACTACTACATATACATAACTTTATCTTAAAGCCTCTGGATACAGTTGTATTCAAATTTTTCTTCATGCAAGTATTATTTCTCAGTATCCATTGGTTTCATATGATAAGGGTAGGTTGTCTGTAACTATGTCTGTATTTTAATGGTCATCATAGAAATACTATTATGATATTTAACTATATGTCTCCTTGATCATAAACATGATGTATCCCATGAGCCTTAGGCTATGTTCACACGGCTTATTTCAGAACGTATTTACATCGGATTGCCGATCATAAATACTGTACGTTCTGAAATCAGTTGCAAATACGTGCCACTAAGTGTGGCACGTATTTGTAACTGATTCCCCGACGGATTCACCATCTCCATTCATTGTAGGTGGTGAATCCGTCCGTAAATAATTGACATGCACATTGTTTTTCCGTCCGGATTGCCGTCGTCAATCCGCAACGGCAATCCGGCACGGAAATATGCGTCGTGTGAACGACGAGCCGTATTTTCTATTGAAATCAATAGAAAATGGGCTGTTACTTATTTCTGACTGATTTGCCGACGGATTGACAATCGTCAATTCGTCGGCAAATCCGCGGCGAAATAAGCCGTGTGAACGAGGCCTTAAAAGAGTTCTCTTTACATGCAATTTCATGGAGCCACAGCCAACTTTAGACTTCCTGGTTAGGCTGTGGTTGGCTCTATAGCAGTGATTAACATATCAGCTTTGCTGTTCCTAGCTATTCCTGTTACAGTACCATGAATGCAGGAGATGTATAAATTGAAGTACACAAGGCTGTAGAGCTCTGAAGGGTAAATGTTTGTCATTAACTTAGGTAAAAAAAAACTCTATTGCTATAGATAAGACTCTGCAGGGAGTGACTCGCCATGGTCAAACAGTAGCTTGTGAAGCAATCGGAGAGGAGGAGAGAGAGGTGGGGAGAGGTGGTTGGTAACCAGAGAAACTTGTGTGCTCTAAGGGGAGATAAAATCTTTTATTAACTCCTGACCAGTGCAAAATCAAAAAAGCAATATATTTGGTAATAGTCTTCATCTACCTTTCATTACATGTGAAAAGCTAATCAGAGTGGTGTGAAAACCTCTTTAAACACAGGGCAGGGAGAAATGTTGCTTGTTTTAAGGTGTTTTGGGAGTATGATCCCTTGGCTATATTTATATTTTATTAACTTATCTACATGATGGCTTGCACTCTAAATTAAAAAGATTATTATGTCACCTGGTACATTTGTCTAGTAATAAGGTTAATGAATAAACTCCTAACTGCCTGCAGCCACTCGTAGAGGAAGCGTGGATCCTTAGTGCATACTATTTATACATGAACTCAAAACTAATCCTGAAGGCTCCCGGGCTCTGTCTACTATCCTCCAGTTTATGTACATGGGAATTGGATCTCTACATCAGAAAAACACTAGTTCATATAAAGATATTAAATTAATTAGCGCAGAATTTATTTGTTTACTTAATTTGGTAACCAGTTCCGGTTGTTTTCCCCCATTGCTGATCAGACTCATTTTCATTAGAACATGCTGGTTTCAACACTGTAAAACTATGTCACACTCGGTTATTCTATTGTAAATCACATTTTACGGATTTTTTTTTTATGTATTTTGTTTTCAAGAGGAAAAGAGGTGCTAAAATAAGTTTTATAACCTTGTCTATCACAGACATTATTGTCTTGTATATATATATATATATTATATATATATATATATATATATATATATATATATTATATATGTGTGTGTGTGGGGCATTTTTACTGAACTTTTTTTGTATTTTAGAACCAGTGACTGGGAAAATACAACCCCAGTACTAACTGCAAAGATGATCTTGGTCTCATAAGACCCATCAGCTTTTGCAACTACCAGGAGGCTCCCTGTATATCTGTATGCACAGTTCTCATTGAGCACTGTACAATAAAGAATGCAGCGACATTATTAAACCATCTCTGACTTCTCAGTGGAGAGTCTGGCTGCCGCTGACAGCTGGCTCTCCACTCTCGTGGCTGCTCAATTAGTGTGCAGCTGTGAGCTCTGCATGGACATGTTGAAACATCTATGCACAGTTAGATTTTGTTAACCCGGATGTATATAGTCAACGGGCAGTCGGTATCGAGTTAAAAACAAATATATGATCAAAGGTGGTTATTCGCTTTAAACAGTCTGGTGCTAAATGGAATTAAAAGAAAAGACAAGGCATGAAATTATGTTTATACAATTTCTAATAAGAAGTGTTCTCATTCTTTACAAGCTTGAGTGGTCCTCACCCATGTTTGATTTTACACCATAAAGGTTACATTTGTAATTTAGGTATTACTCAATAACCAAGAATTCACAAGTTTATCTTGTATGGAATGCAAACAAAAGTGTTGACAGTTCTGTCTGACAGATGCAGGGAGGCGCTTGAATCTGTGATATGAATACTGGTGTTATGCCAGCAGGATGACTTTCTGAGTTCACCCACCTTGCCCTCCAGCTTCCCTGACTCATTCTGCTCTGACATTCATAAACGATGACAACAAAACACCTAACACCTGTAACTAAACTAATTCCAGAGCTCATTTGAAATTTAACCCATTTCTCATGCTGCCATTTTTGGTGATGCTGTTTTCTTTTTTTATACCCGTATTCCAAAACAACATTTTCTTGTCTTCCATTAACACAGCTGTTTGAGGACTTGTTTTCCTGCGAGTGAATTGTATTTTTTAATCGTGCCATTTAAAGTATTGCATAATTTATTAGGAAACAAATACAAATATTTGTGGGGTGGAATGAGGAAGAAAAGCACAATTGTTTTTGGATTTAGCTGCTCACTATAAATAATATGCCTGTCCCCGCCGTCCTCCTCAACGGTGTTGCTGTACAAAACCTGACCGCTCGCAACATAACCCCCATTGCAACTCTCCTCATCACTATTTGCCCGTTTCTGCAAGAAGCAAAAGATGTCTTCCCCACCTCTTTGCTGCCCACTGTCCTCAAATAGTTGGTCCTCACTGTATAGTGGTGCAGAGGCCACAGCACATAGTAGTTCTCTGGCTGTGGGAAGCGAACGGGACAGAGGTGGGTTGAGGACAGGTGAGAGCCCCTCACCTGCTCTCGGGCCATGCCAACTAAGGGTTGTGTGTGACAAACCCACCGACTCTTGGCTGGGGTTGTCAGATGTCATCTGGGAGAAAATGTATGACCTAGTGTATAGTCAACACATGGCCGGTAGATGACACCGGATGCTGTGGCCTCGCAGGGTGACTCCTGCCGTGACGTCCCCTTACTGTGCTGCGATCTGTGGTGCCTCCGGTAACCTACTACTGTGTTCTTTGACGCTATGGTAGGATCGTAGCCCTCAGCTTGTTTTTTTCCAGCTGGTTCTTCCATGACTTTATCAGGCTACATTCCCCCTTCAGTTTTTTGGTCAGTTTTGCCCCCATAAGTGCCCAGGGAATTTTAGAGTGAAGCGATTCTAAGAGCGGTGGCAGTCATGTGCGTGTCATACTAAAACAAAGCATTGTATGAAGACCAAACCAAGCTCCCTCTGCATATTTAAGCATGGCACAATGTTCTACAGCACCCTGCAGGCTCTGGGAAGCCTGGAAATAGCTGTTTTTTAACGCGTTTCGTCGCAAAGTAATTCGGACCGAAACGAATTTTGTCGGAAAATTCGGCGAATCGAATTTTTGAGAAATTCGCCCATCTCTAATGGTAATCTACTCCCGAGCTGTGTCTCGTCATAGCAACGTAAGTGTATATAGTATATGATTCAGTTGCTAACAAACTCTTCATGCACAGAAACAATATATACATATCCCAATTTGTTAAATAGAAACTGTGGCCTCATGTGATCGATACCTATCATCATTACAAAACACTGGGAAAGTGAGGGACAAGGTGGGGGCAGAGGAAGCAGGAGGGAGATAGGGGAAGGGAGAAAAAAAAAAACACTATGTGAACTCTGGTGCTCCTATAGTCATATATTCAACCGTGCTTGTACCACTGACCGTACTTAATCACATATATTATGTTTCTTCTATCAGTATGCATGCAGGAGATTAAAAGGGGGAATAGGTTTTGTTGATTCTCTGGTGGCTAATTGGTGAGCACCTGGATAGGGTGTGTTCCTAACATGATATAAAAGGAAATGAGCTTAGACCACATGATTGGACCTCTATCCCCTGATGTAGCCAGTTTAGCTGGTGAAACATGTTGGGGAGGTCAGGCATGACATTTTAAATTGTGATTTCTCACCTCTGTCTACAGTGTCACCCGCTGCAGAGGGTATCACAAGGAAACCTTATATGTTTTATGTCCATCAGATTAGGGATGACTGCCCAAGTAGGATGCTTGGTATCCCTTACTGGAGTTAGTAAATTACTGTATATATAAGGTTCTCCTGTTAATAGGTGGTGCTCCACCAGACTTGATAATAGAAAAGGAGTTATTCCTTCAGGTGTAGAAAGAGATAAATTGAGAGGTTATAAATCAGGTTTTTAAATAGTGTGTATAGAGGTTAAGTGTTATACATAATAAAAGTTATGTTTTAGTGCTTTATAGATTGAGAACTTATAGATTTTAAGTTTGCCTATGGAAAAATATTAAATATAGTGTCCACCTAACTGGACACACCTTTACATGTGTATTAATATTGTGTCTCTTATGAAACGTTTGATATGCTATGTAGATATATTCCGTTGGTTGTGTTATGCTGCCACCCTGTGGCCATTGTTTGCAATTGTTTTTATTGTTATGTTTTATGTATTTCCCATAATACCTTGTTTCATGCTTCTTTTTGTGTTTCTTTGAGGTTGCATCCTGTCTTGCCTCATTGTAGTTAAGTATCCATTTCCTTAAGACATGTTGCATAGAGCTGGAGAAGAGAATTAGTTTTGACCGTTTTGAGGAGCTGGTCACAGCAGGAACTGTAGAGAGTTTCAAGAAAGGCTTAGATAACCACCTGGAACTAAAGAATATTAATGTGTATGTAGCTATGTAAAATTCTGGATCTGGCTGGTGCAGGCTCTGGGTCAGAGATACAGTCTCCGCTGGAGCAGATTGGTTCTTGCCTAGTGGGTTCCAGGGCATTAACCAGTGGTGAGGCTGGGCTTAATGTCCTTGTCTCTCTCCCATTACCCACATTTTCCCCACCCTTGGTTGAACTTGATAGACACGTGTCTTCTTTCAACCGTACTAACTATGTAACTATGTAACTATTGTAAGCTCCTGTGCGTTATCTCAAGGTACAGTCAATAAATACCTGAAGCACATCCATTGCATTCCTCACTGGGTCTCCACATGCTTTGGAAGGGGATTAATATAGCGAGTTCACTACCTACCATACGCTTGTGCAGAGACTTCTCACAACCCTTCAGGGATCTCTCTAACGTACATCGGTGGAAGAATACTGTGCCACATAAAAGGTTGGTAAGTAAAATGAGAATGCTTGGACTGGGGGAAAATGTTTGCAAGTTGGTAGGTAACTGACTCAGTGGTAGAAAACTAAGGGTGGCGATTAATAGTACACAGGCAGGTTCTGGTCCACAAGGGAAACCCCCAGTGGGCCCTAGAGCAAGGCAGACATGGAGTTTCTTTCAAACTGAATATACAACCTTGGGAGAGGCAAAAAGACAGAGAAAAAGAGGCATATACACTAGCTGTTGGGTATACCCCCGGAATCAACTACACAGGTGAGTCCCCAGAGTAATATTCTAATGGTGGGCCCTAGGCACCCCAGTCAAACACTGATGAAAAAGATATGGACTGGATCCCAGTTAGTAGTGGGGTAGTATTGGGGCATATTCTCTTCATGATATTTATTAATGACAGTATTAGTGTTATATTTTGGATTTTTAAAGATACCAATAATATTTTTTATGACAAATGGCATATTGGTCATTAAATGCTCAGGATAGGCATTATTTCTGATCCCAGTTGCTGATAGCGTGCAATGGCTGTAACAAACAATCAACATCCCCTGTGTATTGAGTGGGCTCAGCTCAACTACTGAAAGGTTATGTTCAGACTACGTATTTCGGCACACACAGGTATGCTCTGCAATACGCTTTCAGTAGCACTGTTGATAGTACGCGCTGGCCAGCACATAGTTTTAATGTGAGGCAGCTCTTTGTCTCATATACCAATACTATTTCTTGGCATATAAGCACCCAAAAAAGTGACAGATTGCCGAGAATGATGACAGTGATTTTACACAGCACTCAATGAGTGCTGTACTTGTTAACTGATTTTATCATTTTTGTTGGCAGTGCTTTGCACAATTAAGTGCCAATGTACCCCCCACAAATATATTGAAAAAACACACTCTAATACCTCATGAAAAATATTATGTTACTATTATTCCTGTGTGCCTTAATTTCCATTGTTTACAGGAGATGCTTTAGATTTTGTAATATGCTATATATGAAATATATTGCAGTAACTGTGCACTTCTGACAACCTAGTGGCATGGTTGTCTTAACAGTGTTATGGGTTTGTGGGTACAGTAGTGCATTGGGCTCTGCCCAAATACAGGACATCGGACCAGGTAATGACCCTAGCCATGCCCAAACATGTAAGTACAGGCCATGCCTCTAACCACCCCCAAGTACGCCCATATCATCATACAACCTACGACGGGTCACCCTTTTGACTTCTTGTGGGCAACCTACAGCCTGCAAGACTAATTGGCAGGTAGTATGTGGTTCCCTGCTTCACCATGGTTTTTAGCTGTTTGCATATCCTAAAAACACACAAACAGTTACATAAGACTTATATTTCCACAAACCATAGTTAGCGTTGTCACAGTGGCTGGAATGGGCGCTGGACCCCTAAACACTTCCTCTATGTCCACTACAATTGTCAATGGAGGAGTTTGCATAGTTGGAAGCATTCCTATAGTAGTGATGTCTGGTGCAATTTGGAGGACAGCCAGACACTCATGAACTTTACACATTACACTTCTTCACTGAATGTAGCTTATGAAATGGTATTAGAAGGTTACAGTCTCACTTTCAGCACAGTTGAGTAAGTTCATTATGTTTGCATATGAGAGGAGATGTTCACCTCCTGTGTCATAAACAGGGTGAGAGTCTCTGATGGCAAGTTGGTACAGATGATTCTTTGTACTGTATATGAGATCTTTTTAAGGAAAGATACAGTCCAAGCAATGCTTCACCGAGGAAGGGAACTTCACGGGCTGGTTTCCTTTGAAAAAAACAAAACCGACTTAAGAACTCACAGTTACTTTGCACTACCATTCCCTACCACATGGAGTAGAACCGACTACGTTTGTGATGTGGAAGTTGCGTGGCACTGGCTCTCGTTGTAGGTGCCTAAAAAAGCCAGTATAACAAGAGAGCCCTTGTGCAGCTATATCTCTCTTAACTGTAGTTACTTCTTCTTTGAAGTAGCAATGTAAATGTCCCATCAGTGTGGACTGGATGGATACAGGAAACCGTAATACTTTGCATGATGCTGTGTAGGTTTAGCATTCATGATTTAACAGGAGCGTCTGTAGAGGCAACTGTATTCTCGCTTGGATAGGGAAGGACTAGACCAAAACTGGTTTGTTCCAGCCTGATGGTGTGAGCGTGCGGAGCTAGGAACCTCCTCGCACATGGTTCCGGTAATTTCCAGTAGCAACTGAAATTGATTATGAATACCAAACTCTCGAACGTATACATTAGCCAGTACTGTATATAGTAGCAAAGTACAAAGCACATTGCATATTAGTTAATCCTCAGTGAAAGCACTTAACCAAAGCATTTTAAGCACATAACTATTAATACATTATATATTTTCTAATTCACAAGAATAGTGACACAATGTACCACATCTACTGCCACACAACAACCGCTTCACTCAGCAGAAGTGGAATCGGTACTGGGATACCGCATTGGCAAATCTACTGGATATGGTTTGGGCTCAAGAGATGTGCCCTACTGCAACCCCACCTTTAGAAGATTAAAATAGCCAAATCACCACTTCTTGATAATATATTTTTAATATTTACAGACTGTATAGTAACGGGGTATGTTCCAAAGGATGTGGTGCCAAGTAAGTTTAACCTCTGTTGTAGGTAAATTGTTTGAATGTTTTCTAAGAGATGCTATCCTGAAGAATCTTTCATGATGCGCGCTGTGATCCCTGCTCTGAACTGCAGAAACGCCTGCATTGTTTATCCCCCGCTCCTGCTCTCTGAAATTTAAAGAACCAGCACACCCCTGATCTCCAATAATTGGACACTGGTCCCCTTATTAAGTCACTTCCCCTTTGTTCACTTGTCCAGTGTTCCTTATTCTGTTCCTCCTGATTATTTACCCGTGCTTTGGACTCGACTATGTTGGCCTGCTGCCTGCCCTGATCTATCTGCCTGTATACCAACTATACCAACTACGACTTAGCCTGCTCCTTTTAGTACCACGTGGCCCCCTGGCCATCACCGTAAGTAGTCACATCAGGAGTAGCAATTTAGAATTCTCCAGCAGAAAAACCCCACCTGAATTGAGACAGGCGCTCGTGAAGTACCGGGGGGCTCCTTAGACTCTGCTCTCTGACGTGGCTCATATAATATCTCATGTTACCCATTGGATCCACCATTTGAATCTTTTTGAGAATAAGTGTATAACTCTGTTCCTGCATGGGTTTATGAAGGATCGGTCCTGTAAAACTAATCTCATCAGCTTCTATGAGGAGGCTAGTTCTAGACTGGACTGGACTGGACTGGACTGGGAGAAGGCATTGAATGTCATATATCTGGATTTTTTGAAAGCATTTGATACTGTGCCACATCAAAAGTTGGTAAGCAAAATGAGAATGCTTGGACTGGGGAAAAAGGATGGTAAGTGGGTAAGTAACAGGTTTAGTGATATAAAACAAAGGGTGGTGTTTAATGTTAGATACTTGGACTGGATCCCTGTTACTTGTGGGGTACCACAGGGGTCAGTACTGGGTCATATTCTCTTCACTATATTTATTAATGACAGTAGAAAATCTATTTTTTCAGATGATATTATATTGTGTAAAGTATTTAATACAATAAAAGATAATACACTATTAAAATGGGATCTGAAAGTTTTGGCACAGACATGGCAGATGAGGTTTGACACTGATAACACATGCACATCGGAAGAAAAAATCTATTTCATGATTACTTGTTAAACGGAAAAACTCTGAGTAAACCCAACATGGAAAACGCATCTTAGTAAACAGTAAACTTAAAGGAGTTTTCTCAGTACATGTTTTCACAGGCATCTTGAGCTTTCTCTCCCTTACAGCTTCAAATCCAGGGGCAGGTCTCTTCTCCCAGCAGGCGTGTCTTCTCTCACTGAAGACTGGTGGCATCCTGCCCCAGTCATTCTGTGTGAGCAGGGGAAGGAAGAGGATTTCACAGCTCTGCAGACCTCCTGTAATTGTCAGTTCTCATGTCTGGAGAGCTGTGTGTGTCATCTCTCTCCTCAAGCAAATCATTGTAACTAGAACACTTGCATTGGTGTAAACAGTTATACATACAGCCCCTTGTTACAGAAAGTGACATCTTGTCAATGTGTCTAGCAGAGTATTACATGTATGGTATATGGGTGGGGGGAGTGAATCTAGCATTGCCCAAATCCTTTACATCAGAGCTGTCCCTGGGAGAGCCTTTAGTTTCACTTTCAGTTGAAACAGCTCAGGGGGAAGTAAGCACAGAGATGGCAGGTAGTCAATCACAGCACAAGGGGCATGTCCGGACCAGAGGGTTGAACTAAATATCAGGCAGCCAATCACATCAAAGGGGAGTGTGTCCCAATACCAGGCTGAAGTTTTAGGTGTAGAACACACAGATTAGCTCATAGCTGCTATACTAAATGATCTTTGTAGCACAAAAACCATCTTTAACTGTAGAAAACCAGTGTGTACAGTTTTGAGCACCAGTGCACAGGAAAGACATTAAAGAACTGGAGCAGGTGAACAAAAAAAAAAAATAATAATAATAATACTGTTTGATAACAATACCAAGAAAGATTAGCAAAATTGGGGCTATTTAATTAAGAGAAAAGATTTGGGGTGGCCTAATTGAAATATCTATAAATATATCAGGGGTCAGTAAAGAAATTTCTCCAATTATCTATTTATACCTAGGAGAGTATCTAGAATAAGGGGACATCTCTAAATCTAGAGGAAAGAAGGTTTCTATATACCGTATATACTCGAGTATAAGCTGAGTTTTTCAGCACAAAAAACGTGCTGAAAAATCCCCCCTCGGCTTATACGCGAGTCACTATCGGCGCTCGGGCGCTGCGTTGGCCCAAGTGCCGATGGGACGCTTCAGCTATATGCGACTCCTCAGGGAGCACATATAACTGAGGCCGAGTACAGCCGACAGTGTCCGGGCACTGCGATAGCTTGGGCACTGTCGGTGATCTCTTCCCCTGTATGCGACTCCTCCGGAGAGCATACAGGTGAAGATACCACTGCGGAGCAGAGAGCGAGCGCTCCGTGCTCCACAGTGGACTCCGGATGGCCGCAAACTCGCGGCTGTCCGGAGTTTCCGGCACAGGCAGCATGTGTCATCACGCTGCGTGTGCGGCCTGATGACATCACCCTGCCTGTGCCAAGAAGACGGAGGAGGGCGCGCGGGAGACGAGCAGTGGGGAGTGAGGAAAGTGTTTGTTTTTTGTTTTAAAACCTGCCTATACCTGCCTAGGGGGACTTATAGGTGCCTATACCCTGCCTATGAGGAACTATACCTGCCTAGAACTGCCTATACCCTGCCTATGAGGACCTATACCTGCCTATAGCGACTTATACCTGCCTATAGCCTGCCTATGGGGACATATAGCTGCCTATAACCTGCCTAGGGGGACCTATACCTGCCTATAACCTGCCTATGGGGGACCTAAACCTGCCTATACCCTGCCTATGAGGACCTATTCTTGCCGATACCCTGCCTATGAGGACCTATACTTGCCGATACCCTGCCTATGAGGAACTATACCTGCCTATAACGACCTAAATCTGTCTATAACCTGCCTATGGGGGACATTAAACTGCCTATTCCAGCCTATATCTGCCTATGTGGGACATTAAACTGCCTATACCAGCCTATATTTGCCTATGGGGGACACTAAACTGCCTATACCAACCTATATCTGCCTATGGGGGACATGAAACTGCCTATGTAATTTAATTGGTATCTATTTTTATTTTTAAAATTCACCAGTAACCGCTGCATTTTCCACCCTAGGCTTATACTCGAGTCAATAAGCTTCCCCGGTTTTTGTGGCAAAAGTAGGTGCCTCGGCTTATACTCGAGTATATACGGTAAATATAGAAGGGATTCTTTACTGTAAGAGCACTGCGACTATGGAACTCTCTGCCAGAGGAAGTGGTCTGGATGCATTTCAGGAGTGCAATAATATAACAAGTTATAGTGACTAGGATTCTGGAGAAGCGTCGTTGATCCAAGGATTCATTCTGATTGTCAGATTGGAGTCAGGAAGGAATTTTACCCCTAAAATGAGGACATTTGGCTTCTACCTATTGGAGGTTTTTGCCTTCCTCAGGACCAACCCTATAGCACAACAGGCGGAACTGGATGAACATCTGTCTTTTTTTTAGCCTAACAAATTATGTAACTATGTAACAAGAAACGATTTGTGCCACTCACAGGGGACTGAAACTTTGTTAAAGTGTGAGATGCATTAAAACTACCAGTGAATTACACCGTGTGTACGGGGGGCGGGGCGGGAGCGTGGGCGGGAGCGGGGGGCTGGCCCACAATCATTACTAGCGGCGCGTATACGCCGCTAGTAATTGACATGTCACTTATCTCCCCCCGCGGCGTATACACCGAGTGGGGAGAGGAGACGTAATAAATAGTTCTCTATGAGAACTGTGGATTACCGTAATGTCAGGGACGTATTTCAGTCCGTAATTTGCGCCGTACTGCGCGAATTACGGGCTGAAATACGTCCCAAAATAAGCCGTGTGAACCTAACCTAAGAACGTTCAATGTGTGCATACAGTTGAAAACTATGATAGAGCAGGGAGCCATCAATGCTAGCATGCCCAATGGGGGGGGGACCTGCCTGCCTACCTAAAGATGGGTTTACCAACCTACCCAATTGGAGGATTATCTAAATAATGAAGGGTTTACATATGTATATACCTAACTGGGGCCTACGTACCTAATTTGAGGCCTATCTACTTTATGAAGGCACACAATAAGACTACAATTTTGAGCACAAAAGGGGATCCTATTAGGCCGTGTTCACACGGCTTATTCAAGCCGTAATTGCGGGCCGGATCCTGCCCGCAATGCGGCTTGAATAAGGGGCGGGGCCAGGGCGTGGCGGGGGCGCTGCTCGCCGGCCCTATGCCGTACTGAAGCGCAAATCCGGCACGCAGTACGGCTCCAATCCACTGCGAAATAAGCCGTGTGAACATGGCCTAAATGTCAGATGACATGTACAGTATAAGTGAGGAGCTAAAGATGTTTTTGCTGCAAATTCTGCAGTTCAACAAGTCATTGGATGTAACTGCACTGTAATCTCTTATATGTCTGCAGAGCCTATGTACAACTGGTATCCATCAGCACACTGTTCTTGTTTGGCGGTGATACTGTTTTTTTTATTGGTGTAATAGTTTATACTCAGTTTTATAATAGTCAAATATTGGTGTTTATAGTTTTGTTCATATCATATTTAGTAACAGTATGGCGGTATTATTCAGTCACTATGTGGTCATTGTGTGGCTGGCTTTACTGTTTGACCTTTGTACAGCAGTATTATCGGTATGTTACAGCATGGTGGTAACTTTTGTACGTTGTATAGTGGCATTATTTGGTAACTGTATGATCACTATCTATCATACTTAGAAAATTGTGTTATAGCTATTTGTATGTGTATTTATATCAAATATATTATTTTATATAAATACATTTTCATACACCCTAGCAATGTCATTCTGGTTTGACTCTGGTCTACTGGAACAATCTGGGAATAATTGCTTGTGCTTAGTAGTGGTTAGAGGTGCGACTTGATGTGGTGTCTTGTTTGGGCACAGTTAGAGGTATGACATGATGTGATATAATATGTTTGGGTGTAGTTGGAAGCTTTGTCTCTCTTTGCGTTCGGTAAATGTTGAGAGGTACACTTCAATTGTCATTGTAACCATTAAGCTTCACTGCATCTATAGAACAAAAAGTTTGCTTGTGTTCAACTGTAAAGACTAAGGGTATGTTCACACGATGTACTGTGGCACGTACAGTACGCACCGCAGTACATTGTTTCGGGAGCTTGCACTAATACGCGCATACTCCCGCGGTGCGGGGGGGGGGGGGGGCCGCCCGCCGGCCCCATTTACATTCATTACTCGCGGCGTGTATATGCTGCAAGTAATTGACATGTCATTTATTTCCCCGCTCGTACAATACGATTGTATTGTACGAGCGGGGAGAGGAGGAGTTCTCTATGAGAACTATGGATTACCGTAATTTCGGCATGCATCTCGCCCGTAATGCGCCCGAGATTAGCCCGGGTGAACATAGCCTAAGTCCAGCTGTGTTATTTGCTGCATCTCAACCTGGCAGTCATTGGCAGGTCCCTTAAAGTACCAACATCAATGGCCAGCATTACTCACGTACCCTGACTTGGCCACGCTTACACCTGCATTGGCAATATTACTCGCCACTTCCAACTGCAATAATAGCATGTAATTGGAGTATTTTTTCATAACTTATCTTATTCTGCATTCCAAAGACAAGAAGGTTATAACAAAAGTCTCATACTTACATAGATAGAAAACCCAGGGGTAACCCATGGTGGTCATCATACATATTTGAGTCATATTAAGAAAATTGGTTAGGATTCTTTGGGTTTACTCCCATATAATTATTATTAACCTAGTGAGAATGATCTGATGACAGGCTATAAGTAAGGTGCAGAGAAAAATAAATTGCCCCGTGTTCTCTTCTTAGCAGACAATTTTCATCATGCATCCCAGTACTGCACCCTATAGTTAAGTGGAAGATAGGCTGGATATTATTTGTATAAAATTATCATGTCCACTCTGAATGGGAGCTGAGACTGCAACAGGATCACAGCAGAAGAGGCTATAATTAATGCAGAAAACAAATGATATAAGGTTATGCACACCGGGGAGCGTGGGTGTTATACATGGAAGGTCAAAGACCAAATAGACAATAGAATAGATGTCCACGGCACACCACTAGATTCAAAGTAAAGCGATTTTTTATTTACAAAAAGTGCTGTACAAAATGTATTAGAAAAAGATCCATGATACTGCACACGATTAGCATCAATAATACAAGTGTCAAAATGCAAGATGGGTTGACGTTTCGGCTTAATGCCTTTGTCAAAACAACATCTAAGGGAAAAACAGAATCAATGGTAAGTACAGTACAATAACAAATTGCAGTCGATGAATCAGTATAGAGAAAATAGTGGTAGAAAGGGAAGCAGACAGAAGTCAAGGATGGGGAAAAAGGAGGACACTTCCGGTTCCTGCGCTGACGATGTAGGGAGCATCTTCTGTGTGCTCCTCAGGCATCACCGGCTAACCTGCATCTATAGCTGCCACACCCTGCCGTGCAGAGACCCTACCTACAGGAGGAATCAGCAGGTGCCAGTAGAAGCCCATGTGAGGTCGCTTGGAGTAGAGGCGAGTGAGTGCCCGTCCCGTGAGGCCGCAGCACATTGCTGCATTGTATTGCCAGCAATCGCGGCAGGACGGATGCATAGACATGCCGAACCTGCGTGGAAGGAGGAGGGAGAGAGAGACGCCGTAACATGGGCGGGCGGGACCACCGGCCGCGTCCGTCTGTTCTAACCGAGTTACAGAGGCATGCAGGGGTGTAAGCTGGGCAAGGAGAGGGCCATTTGCCTGGAAGCACAAGGGAAAGATAAGGAGAAAAGGGCGCCAAATCGTGTCCCCAGCAGCCATCTTGCCTTCAATTGTTCTGCATTCCCAGCAGCGCCCTTCTCGCCTGCTTGCAGCATTTGAGGTCCTAGATGGACTTGGAGGAGAGAGGAGGAGGAAGAAACAAGCCACGAGAGTGGGAGAGCAGAACATTAATAAGCAGCAGACACTGTGTTCTGCCTGACAGTATATAAAATTTCAAACTAAGTGCCACATACACACTTAAATATAACTTTGACATAATCCGGACATCAGTCTTCACATTGCGACACTGGAAAGTGGTAGTGCCACCCTGTTTTAAGAGGCAAGACCTCAATACCTATACACGGTGGTGTGACTGGTGGGACTCTACCTGTGCGCTTTTCTGCTCTTCTACCTGGAGACATATAGAGCCGATCCCTTATATTCGCATATTTCACAAATCTTAGAATCCCCCGCTAAAGGGTATTCACAAACATCAAGTACCTGTGGGCACCAAAGGCAACACAAATGGTGCCAATTACCAGAAATGAAAAAGGAGCAGCAAATAAGCCTGAATCTGACCAGGATGATACAAGCGCTTCTGAAGGAGACACACATAAATAAGATAACAGATCCCCCTTAATTAAAATTAATTACAAAAAACTTGCCAGTGAAGTAGTAAAAAAACTATAATCTATCTTACAAGAAGCGCTCTCAAAACAAGTGCTAGCTACAATAAATAGCTTGCAGGAAGAAGAATCTAAAGAAGAAGAGCGGCAGGAGGAACTAGAGCAAAGACTGTCCATTGTGGAGGATGAAATTTCTGACTTTATACAAAAATAAATGACCTAACGCAAACTAACAAAACGATTACCAATATATTGGACGACTTAGAAAATCACTCACGAAGAAAAAACCTGCGTATTATAGGTCTTCCACAAAGGATCCCCGCTGGTCAATTGAAAAACATATGTGAAAAAGAATTACCAGCGGTTTACGGTTATTGCCATTTCTATTAGTCCAATTTGACATATTGGTTAGTGTAAGCCAGGAAACAATAATGACATTCACAATATTTGAAATCTCAGGGGGAGGGGGGGGAGGGATGGCCTATGGATTCATTGGTCCTAAAGCCTGCAGTCTTCGAATCTTACTACCGTGTTTATATGTAAAGCATGAAGTAATATCTTGGAACGTGAAGGGCCTTCTCAAAAAAGATCTTTGGTCTTGAGACATCTAGGTAAATTGAAATCTGACTGCCTTGTTGCAGGAAACCCACCTTCCATCGAAAGACTTTTTCAGAATGAGGAACTTTTGGGTAGGTGAGGTGGTGGGATAATCTGCAATTAATATAAAGAATGTCGTTTTAATATTGATAAAAAAGTCATTATCATAGAACATAAAGTTGGCAGAAAGTGATAGGGAGGGCAGATGGATAAGAATCCATATGGAATGCCCAACAGGAGAAGTCTGCATTTATAATGTATACGGTCCCAATAAAGATGGAGCCAAATTTTTTCAAAAGCTGGGCACGCAGGTCTTTTCTGACAACATGCATACATGCATACAATAATAATAGGGGCAGACATGACTGCTGTCATTACACCAGAGGAAAATCGTAAGCGAAATACTAAAGTGGGGAGATTGGTAAATGACGCAGGCCTCAAAAATTGTCACTGCTACCAAACTAGTAGATATCTGGCGTCTGGCACATCTGGACAGCAGGGAATTCACATTCTTCTCGAGTACACATCAATCCTGGTCCCATATAGACAATTTCTTTATATCGGACAATTTAATAGCTAAAGTATTAGAAGTGGGTATTAGAGACATCGTTATTTTGGATCATGGATCTCGCAGAAACCTTTCCTGGGGGAAAAGATTTTGTATGGAGATTTCCAACATATTTAGCCGATGATGACACCTTCAAAGAGATGATCCAGGGATGGTGGTTGGTGTTTTCTACAACTAATATGGAACATAATGAGAACCCTCGATTGTTCTGGGTGATGGCCAAAGTGGTTTTCAGGGGACAACTGATTAGTCACATTTCTTATTATAAAAAAGATTCTGCAAAAGAAGTATGTGGAATTCAGTAGTGCACTTCGAGCTGCATACTCCTCTTTCCAGAAAGACGCCTCAATCTTGAATAGACAAAAATGGCAGGAGGCAAAAAAGTTATTTAAGATTTGGTTAGAGGGAAGAAATAATTTACACAGGTCAAAATTTGAGGCAGAATTGTTCCACTTCGGAAATAAATCTGGTAAATTATCAGCCAGGTTAGCAAAAGCTCAAAAGGGTCACAGGGGAATTATATCCCAGAGAAACAGAGAGGGCGACCTAACATCTAATCCGAAAGAAATAAACACTCTCTTTCAACAATACTATACAAAGCTTTATCAGGAACACAATGGGAAGCCAGCGGCAGCTGGTATTTCTTTTTTAAACCAATGTCATCTCCCAGAGATTTCTGAAGAACAAAAAACAGTTTTAAATGCCCCATTCACACCTGAGGAATTCCAAGTTACGATAAAGTCACTGGGATCTGGGAAGGCCCCAGAACCGGATGGTTATCCATCAGAGTTTTATAAAATATTGCAGACCCAAATATCACCGATTTTGGCCCAGTACTTTTCAAATTTGCTGAGGGGAAAGTGTATCTCCGATGAGGCCAACCTGGCATTTATCAAAATATTGCCAAAGCCAGGAAGGGATTTAACAAAAGTAGAGTCTCACTCATTAATCAGGACTTTACATCCAAGATTATGGCCAGTAGACTGGCGGTTCTTCTCCCTTCTCTGATAGGTCAGACACAAGTAGGCTTTGTGAAGGGTAGAGCTGCTGTAATACATATCTGAAAGGTCTTGGGAGCCATGGACGCACATAGTGGAGGGTCGGTATCATCTAAAGCATTAGTGTCTTTAGACACAGAAAAAGCATTTGACAGTTTAAGATGGTGCTGGCTCGACATGGTGCTAGACAGGAGCGTAACTAGAGAAGCCTTGGCCCCATAGCAAACTTTTGGATGGGGCTATATAGGGTCCATTTTGGCAGGCAGGGTTTACATAGGCTATAGAGGGCCCCAGATAGGCCAGGTTTAGGTAGAAAATAGGGTCCCCACATAGGCAGGGTTTAGGTAGCTATAGGGCCCCATATAGGCAGTCAAGCAGGGTTTAGGTAGAGTATAGGGCCCCATATAGACAGGCAGAGTTTAGGTAGCTATAGGGCCCCATATAGATAGGCAGGCAGGGTATAGGTAGCTATAGGGGCCATATATGTAGGCAGGCAGGGCTTAGGGTAGGCTATAGGGGCCCCATACAGGTAGGCAGGGCATATGGTAGGCTATAGGGGCTATATATGGGTGGCAGGGCATAGGGTAAGCTATAGGGGCTATATATAGGCAGGGCATAGGGTAGGCTATAAGGGCTATATATGCAGGCAGGGCATTGGGGGGGACTATATATAGGCAGACAGGGCTATATACAAGCAGGCAGGGCTATATAGAGAAAGGGCTTGGGGGGCTATATATAGGCAGGCAGGGCTATATACATGCAGGGCTTTGGGGGGCTATATATAGGCAGGTAGGGCTATATACAGGAAGGTAGGGCTTTGGGGGGCTATATATAGGCAGGTAGGGCTATATATAGGCAGGCAGGGCCATATACAATGTCACCAATGACCTATTAACCTCTAAAGCCTCACGTCACTACTCGATCCTTCTCCTCTTAGACTTATCCTCTGCCCTTGACACTGTTGACCATTCCCTCCTGCTACAAATCCTCTCCTCCCTCGACATCATGGCCCTTTCCTGGATCTCCTCGTACATCGCTGTCATGGATGCCCCTACTTAGATTCCGCTCCCTGGAGTGGGCTTCCACCATCACCTGCGGTGGTCCCGAGGATCCACTACCAGACCGTTACAGTAGGATCCGGCCATGGATCCCGCCAAGGTGTCCTTGCCGAGTGTTGCCAACATCACCTCTATCGTGGTCAAGCAATCTCAACAGATCACGCAGCAAGCGCAGAAGCTCGAGCAACTCTCCTCCATGGTGCAGCAGCTCATCACCGCTCAGCAGCAGCAACCCTCGCCTTCTCCAGTTGTTGTTCCTGCCTCAACGGTTCCTGTGGCTCTGGGGGGCCCCAAGCTTCGGCTGTCGCTCCCATCCAAGTTCGACGGAGACCCGAAACTCTGCAGGGGGTTCATCACCCAATGCTCTATGCACGTGGAGCTGATGGCCGATCAGTTCCTGTCCAAACGTGCGAAAGTGGCTTTCGTGGTCAGCCTCCTCTCCGGGAAGGCCCTGGCATGGGCTACACCACTGTGGGACAGGAATGATCCGGTGACGGCGGACCTACAGTCGTTCCTCAGAGAGTTCCGCAGTGTGTTCGAGGAACCAGCTCGAGCATCTTCCGCCGAGACAGCTCTCCTAAACCTGCACCAAGGAGATCTGTCCGTGGGAGACTACGCGGTACAATTCCGTACCTTGGCCTCAGAACTTTTGTGGAACGAGGCCGCTCTGTGCGCCACCTTTAAGAAAGGGCTCTCGAGCCGAATTAAGGATGTACTAGCTGCCAGAGACATCCCATCCTCCCTTAGTGACCTGATCCGGTTGGCCACCCGCATCGATGTGCGCTTCACTGAACGGGAGGAGGAACTTCGGCAAGAGCAACTGTTAGCCCAGCCTCGCCGGTTCCCACGTCTGGCACCGGTCTTCCAGAGGCCTCCTGCGCTACAGCCACCAACACCTACTGAGGAGCCCATGCAGGTGGATCGGGTTCACTTTTCTGAAGAGGAGCTGGACCAGCGTCGGCAGAAGAACTTGTGCCTCTACTGTGGCAGTCCAGAGCATTACCGGAGGAGTTGTCCCAAGCCTGCAGGAAACTCCCGCACCTAGGATCTGTGGGAGAGGCATTCCTAGGTGCAAACTCCTCCTCTCCACGCCTGTTGATGCCAGTGCAGGTCGTGTCAGAAGCTGGTACTTCGTTCCAGGTTCCGGCGTTTCTGGATTCGGGCTCGGCTGGGAATTTCATCCACCAGTCTCTAGTGAAGCAGTATCGGCTCCCGGTGGTCCGCTTGGAAAAACCGCTCGTCATCTCGTCCATCAGCGGGGAGCTGCTTAGAGACACCACCCAGTTTGTCACCAAGCCACTGTCCCTCCACGTGGGGGCACTTCATAAAGAAGATATCTCCTTCTACGTGTTGCCTCGCTCCTCATCAGCGGTCCTCCTCGGACTTCCATGGCTGCGGCTCCACTCTCCTATCCTGGACTGGACATCTGGAAAGGTGACTCGTTGGGGTCCCAACTGTCGGGGGCGTTGTTTGGTGGCACCTCGCCCGGTGCTTTCCTGCTCCCGCTCGACCCTTCATGAGCCGCTGCCCGGGCTGCCGCCCGAGTATCTGGAGTATGCAGATGTGTTCTCCGAGAGACAAGCCAAGAGTCCGTACGACTGGCCAATCGACTTATTGCCGGGTACCAGTCCTCCCCGGGGCAGAGTCTACCCATTATCGGATCCAGAGACCCAAGCCATGTCAGAGTACATCCAGGAGAATCTCCGGAAGGGGTTCATCCGAAAGTCCTCGTCTCCCGCGGGTGCGGGGTTCTTTTTCGTAAAGAAAAAGGACGGTACCTTACGGCCCTACATAGACTACCGGGGTCTGAACAAGATCACGGTGAAAAACCGATACCCACTGCCGTTGATCACATAACTTATTGACCATTTGCGGGGCGCAAAGACACAAAGATTTTCTCCACGTTGGATCTGAGAGGGGCCTACAACTTGGTCCGAATCCGCAAGGGCGAAGAATGGAAGACGGCCTTCAGCACCAGGGATGGGCACTTTGAGTACCTGGTGATGCCCTTCGGACTGTGTAATGCGCCTGCCATCTTCCAGGAGCTCGTGAATGACATCTTCAGAGACCTCCTCTACACCTGCGTGGTGGTTTACCTTGATGACATCTTGGTGTACTCACCTGACCTCGAGACCCACCGCAGCCATGTTCGTCAGGTGTTGAAGCGTCTCCAGGAGAACCATCTGTATGCCAAGCTAGGGAAGTGCCTCTTTCATCAGACTAGCCTCCCATTTCTGGGTTACGTCATTTCTGACCAAGGCCTACGGATGGACCCAGCGAAACTGTCAGCTGTGTTGCAGTGGCCACGCCCAGTCGGCCTGCGAGCTATACAGCGCTTCCTGTGGCTCCGATAGTGGCCCTTACCAAGAAACAAGCTAACCCACGCAGCTGGCCCGTCGAAGCCTAAGAGGCATTCTCAAAGCTCAAGTCCGCCTCCTCTACAGCATCTATCCTTTCACGTCCGGATCCTGCAAAACCCTTCACGTTGGAAGTGGATGCCTCGTCTGTGGGGGCCGGAGCAGTTCTTACGCAAAAAGGGCCCACGGGTAAGACTGTAACGTGTGGCTTCTTTTCCAGGACGTTCTCTTCGGCCGAGAGGAATTACACGATTGGCGACTGGGAGCTACTGGCCATAAAGCGGACCTTGGAGGAATGGCGTTATCTGCTGGAGGGTGCTCGTCACCCCATCCACCTCTATTCAGACCACAAGAACCTCCAATATCTCCAGACGGCTCAGCGACTTAACCCACGCCAGGCTAGGTGGTCGCTCTTCTTTTCCCGGTTCGATTTCCAGATCCACTTCCGGCCTGCAGAGAAGAACGTGAGAGCCGACGCTCTCTCCCGTGCCTCCGACGTGGTGGGTGAAGACACTACTCCAGAGCACATAATTCCCCCAGAACGTCTTATCTCGGCAGCTCCAGTTGACCTCCGGAGGGTCCCTCCTGGAAAGACCTACGTGCGCCCTGCTCTCCGCAGACGTATCTTAAAGTGGGGACATTGCTCATTGGTGGCCGGTCATCCCGGCGCCCGAAGAACGTTCCACCTGATATCCCGGTTCTATTGGTGGCCAGAGCTCGAGAGGGATGTCAAGGACTTTGTTCAGTCTTGTAACTCCTGTGCCCGCAACAAGACGCCTCGTCACAAGCCGGCAGGCCTACTACAGCCACTACCCATCCCAACTCAACCATGGACCAATATTTCTATGGACTTTATAACCGATCTCCCTCCTTCGTCTGGCAACACCATTATTTGGGTGATCACTGATCGGTTCTCCAAGATGGCGCATTTTGTCCCGTTGCCAGGCCTGCCGTCTGCCTCCCACCTGGCGGAGCTATTCTTTCTTCACGTGTTCCGTCTGCATGGACTCCCTCAGCAAATCGTCTCGGACCGGGGAGTCCAGTTTGTCTCCAGGTTTTGGCGAGCCCTGTGTGCCCAACTTCGGGTGAAGCTCGACTTCTCTTCGGCTTACCACCCTCAGACGAATGGCCAGGTGGAGAGGGTCAACCAGGTCTTGGGATGTTATCTGCGTCACTTCGTCTCTGCACGTCAAGACAACTGGTCCAACTTGCTGCCATGGGCGGAATTCTCCTATAATTCCATTGATTCTGAGTCCGCGGGGGCCTCCCCCTTCTACATGCATCCCCGCCCACTTCTCCCTCTGGCATCTATATCCGAGGTTCCGGCGGCGGACGCACTGGTCCAGGATATGAAGACTATCTGGTCCCAGACCCGCCAGTCTCTGCTCCATGCTTCCGAGCGTACGAAGACTCAGGCCGATAAAAGAAGAAGTCCCCCTCATGTCTTCTCCCCAGGTGACAAGGTGTGGCTGTCAGCCAGATATGTCCGTCTTAAGATGTCTTTCTATAAACTAAGATCCCGCTTCCTTGGACCTTTTGAGGTTATTAGTCGCATTAACTCGGTCTCCTACAAACTCCGGCTCCCTTCTACCATGCGAATATCCAACGCATTCCATGTTTCTCTGCTAAAACCTCTGGTCCTTAACCGCTTCTCTCAGAAGACTGTCCCTCCTCTGTCTGTGGCTGATGCTCCCAATGTCTTTGAGGTCAAGGAGATCTTGGGTATGAGGAGAACTAGAGGGAAGCGATATTTTCTTGTTGACTGGAGGGGGTTCGGGCCCGAGGAGAGGTCTTGGGAGCCGGAGGAGAACATCCTGAATCGCAGCATCATCCAGAAATTCCTCCACTCCAGGAAGAAGAAGGGCCCAAGAGGGGGGGCTCAAGGGGGGGACTACCGTCACGGATGCCCCTGCGACCCTTGTCCCGGGTCGCAGGCGCATCCGTGCTCCGACACCTAGCGGAGCCCCGTCCCGCACGTCGGGTTCGGGGTCCGCTCACCCCCCTGTCCCCGCCGGCGTTCACTTACCCGGCCACGCTCCTGCTCAGCCTGTCTCCGTCCCGCGGCGCGTGGCTCCGCCCCTATGGCACACGCGCGCCGGCAGTTTGAAATTTAAAGTGATAGTGCACCGGTAATTGGTCGTTGCCGGGCACTGCTCCTATTTAAGTCCGTCCTCTTCCTGGCAGCCTTGCCGGATCCTTAGTGTTCATGCCTTTGGAGAAAGCGTTCCAAAAGTCTTGTCTAGTCTTGTCTACCGTGTACCGAACCGCCAGCTTACGTTTACCGACCACGAACCTTGCCGCCAGCCCAGACCCTTTGCTAGTCCACGTCTACGAACCAGAGCCGCCTGTCTTGATCTTCTGCCTGTCCCCGACTACGAGCCTGCCTGACGAATCTGTACCGCGCCTACCCTTGGCCGCCACCGCAGGCAAGCCCCGCCAGTGGAAGCCACCTGGTAGACTCCCGCCGCAACAAGTCCATCCCGCTTTGCGGCGGGCTCTGGTGAATACCGGGACCTACTTAGATTCCGCTCCCTGGTGTGGGCTTCCACCATCACCTGCGGTGGTCCAGAGGATCCACTACCAGACCGTTACACTCGCCGATAGAACATTCAGCGTCTCTCACTCTCGCTCCACCTCCTCCTCTCTACCTCCCTCTGTTGGTGTCCCCCAAGGGTCAGTCCTGGGCCTACTACTCTTCTCTATCTACCCTCCTGGCCGTTGTCAGCTCATAGCATCACACAGCTTTCAATACCACCTGTATGCTGATGACACCCAACTTTACATCTCTGGCCGAGACATTAACTCTCTACTGTCCTGGATCCCAGATTGTCTGTGGTTCAAATCCTCCTTCTCCTCCCGTCTCCTAAAACTTAATATAGAGAAAACTGAATTCATCATCTTTCCACCATCCCACTCCATCCCTCCACCTGATCTCTCTATTACAGTCAACAGCTCCACACTCTCACCAATCTCACAAGTCCACTGCCTTGGGATAACCCTTGACTCCGCTCTGTCCTTCAAACCACACATCCAAACGCTCACCTCTGCCTGCCGCCTCCACCTGAAAAATATTTCACGAATCCGCTCATTCCTCAACCCTGACACTCCAAAAATGCTGGCCCATACCCTTGTCATTTCCCGCCTAGACAACTGCAACATCCTTCTCTGTGGCCTCCCATCTAGCACTCTTGCTCCCCTTCAATCAATCCTCAACTCTGCTGCCCGTCTTATCCACCTCGCTCCTCCCCTGCCTCTCCCCTCTGCCAATCCCTTCACTGGCTACCCATTGCCCCGCAAATTCACTTCAAGTTGCTAACCATGACCTACAACGCTCTCCATAACCTCTCCCCTCTATACATCTCTGCCTTAATCTCCAGATACTCCCTCTCACGCAATCTCCGCTCCTCACAGGACCTTCTTCTCTGCTCTCCCCTTATCAGCTCCTCACATAACCGTCTCCAAGATTTCCCTCGTGCTTCCCCCACACTCTGGAACTCACTTCCCCACCAGCTTCATAAGCAACCTGAAAACCCATCTTTTCAGGATAGCCTATTAACTATAGTACTCCTGCTGTCACTACACCCTCCACAAACATGTCTGCCCCCACCTTCTATCTCTTCCTTGTAGATTGTAAGCCTTCGCGGGCAGGGTTCTCTTTCCCTCTGTGCCAGTTGATTGTCACATACTGTCAGCATTGAACTTGTTTGACTTATGTTATGTTTGTAACCCTCTTGAATGTACAGCACCCTGGAATCAATGGCGCTCTAAAATAAATAATAATAATATACAGTAAAGGCAGGCAGGGCTTTGGGGAGCCTATATACAGGCAGGCAGGGTTATATATAGGCAGGGCTTTGGGGACAATATACAGGTAGGCAGGGCTATATAAAGGCAGGGCTTTGGGTGGGCTATATACAGGCAGGCAGGGCTATATACAGGCAGGCAGGGCTATATATAGGCAGGGCTTTGGGGGGCCAATGTACAGGCAGGCAAGGCTATATATAAGCAGGCAGGGCTAAATACAGGCAGGCAGGGCTTTGGGGGGGCTATATACAGGCAGGAAGGCTATATACAGGCAGATAGGGCTATATACAGGCAGGGCTTTGGGGGCTATATACAGGCAGGTTTAAGGCAGGATTCATTAATATTAAAAAATAAGAAAAAACTTACTCACCTGAACCATGATCCCTCACAGCTCAGCTCCGGAGCAGTCTGTCCTCGGCGTGGGCGGCTGCCCATGTCAGCACTGTGGGCCGGCGCCTGCACCTAGCAGACTGATTAGCAGAGCGGAGCTAACAATCGGCCAATCCTGCCTTGAACGCTTGGGCCGGAGGGCCCGGGTGTTCAGAGGCAGGATGCGCCGGGCCCTGCAGCTCCACGTTCACCGGCCGTGAACTATGTTCACTGCCGGCCGGCACAGCAGCTGAAATACAGGGACAGCAGTCAGGTCAGCAGCTGCCCAGGGGCCCATGGCAGCTGCTACGTCTGCTCCCCCAGTAGTTACGCCCCTGGTGCTAGACAGATTCGGAATTAAGGGGGAGATACGTAATTTAATTTCCACATTATTCAAAAAACCTAGAGCAGCAGTCTATATTCCAGGTTTCAGATCGGATACCCTTAATTTATAAAAGGGCACGAGACGAGGGTGTCCTTTATCACCCTTACTTTTTAATTTGACACTTGAACCATTATTGCAGACATTAGAACAGTCCTAATTCTATGATGGCATCAGTGTAGGAAGGAAAGAACTAAAGTTGACTACATTCGTGGATGATGTACTCCTGTTCATGAGCACTCCTGGTTCGCGGTTACAAAAAGTCTTGGCGGTACTCAAACATTTTGGATCTTTTTCGGGTTATCACATAAAATCAGGACAAATGTGAACTGCTATGGTTAGGAGGGGACACGAAGTCAGAGCGACAGGAATCAGAGTAGCAAAAGATCATATCAAATATCTGGGGATTTAAACAGGCTATTCACCATCCTCAACATATACTCTAAATTATCCCCTTTATTTGAAAAAAATACAAAAAGATTTACAAAATTGGCGGGACCTTCCTTTATCATTGTTGAGACGGGTACATCTGGTCAAGATGATATCATTTGCCCACTGACTATATCCATTGCAGATGATACCTATCCTACTCCACCATGTAGATGTTAATGCCTATAATAGAATGGTCTCTAATTTTATCTGGAATGGGAAAAGACCAAGAATAGCTGCCGCAAAACTTTAGTCTCACAAATGTGAGGTGGTAGTAAATTTACCCAATCTGAGATGCTAAAATATAGCATGTTTAATGAGGCACAAAATAGATTGGATACATAGAACTAATTTTTATTCGGACTGGGAAATGGAAGAAAATTTGGCTGGTGAAACGCTAACAAGTCTGTTGCAGCTACCTTTGTCCAACACCCCACCAGTTGTGAAGCGTTCGGTCCTTCTAATGGACACCATAGCAACCTGGAAGGAGTTGAGGAAGAGATATGGGGTCTCCTATCAGCTTTCAAAATACTTGCCCATGTGGGAACACAGTAAATTTTCATCAGGGAGGGAGGGTGCTTTGTTTGGGTTGTGGAGAGCGAAATAAATATCCTCTCTGATTCAATTGTTTCATACAAGAGAAAATAGAATTAAAAAACTCTTGAGGAGTTAAGAGTCGAATTTTAAATCCCAAGGTCACATGTCTTACAATATTTACAAATTAGGTCCTTCTGTATATCTAGGATTAAAGATTTCAGTAGGGAAAGAGGCAGGAATGCCTTTGATGGCCTTATAGGAGCACTGCCTCATAGAAAATCAATTTCAGATATATATGCTAGCAGACGAGAAATATATAGGGGGACATGTATGAAAACTGTCTTGGTCTAAGACTTTTCTTGTTGCCCATAGCAACCAATCAGAGCGCCCCTTTCATTTCTTCAGAGCACTATATGAAATACAAGGGGAACGCTGATTGGTTGCTATGGGCAACAAGAAAAGTCTTAGACCAAGACAGTTTTCATACATGTCCCCCATAAAGTTTGAGCCTGGGAGGGGGTTTTGGAAGATGGAGTAGATGGACAGGTATAGAGGATGTAGCGCCAGTAACCATCAAAGAGTGGAATGTGATAAGAAAGCACATTATCAGTGAAAAATGGAGCGAAACTTATTTCAAAATGGTACACTCAGCAATATATGCCTTTGATATCCCCTCGTCACCAGGATTTCCGAACAGAATTACATCTGGGGTGAAGGTGGAAAGGCAAGGTAACTACATCCCCAGCAGTGTTTCTTTTTCACAGGAAGGCTGAGATTGAAGGAAATGCAGGTGAAGATTGTCGTGTCTGGTTGCCCGCAGTGGTACATATAATATTACTGGTGGCTAAGAGGTGCCTGCTGGCAAAGTGGTTGGAAACAGTAGTCCCCACGGTCAATGTGGTTATAGAGCAAGCCAGGATTTATGCAGTAGCTGATCAGATATTTACAGAACGACGCAAAGGAAAAACATTTTTTCAAAAAGTGGAAAACATTGTTGGAAAAGTTTTACAAGAATGCCGAAACAGAAAGATTGATTCACGTCTTCCAATACACTAAATGATTCCTGACTGAAACCCAAAAGGGGACGTTAGGTAGACTGCAGCCCCAGGGGGGTCTTTCGGTTCCGAAAGATAGTTCATTAATTATGTGATCCCCCCTCAAAGAGATGTTTGTTTTTGTTTTAGAGGTATCTCTAATGTCACTATCTATGATAAAATCAAAGAAGATGTCATAATCCTGGCTGTTGTTGTTGATTGTTGAGTTTAGATTTTAGATCTTGTAATGAGTTCTAATGTTTTCATAATTATTTTATTAAGATGTTTGTATACTATGAAAACAGGCAAAGCAAGCACAAAATGAGTAATGAAACGTATATTTGACTATCTTTATTTTAATCAAGTCATAATTGACTGTACATTAACGAAAAATGTGGTACATGTGACACGTAACATCTGTTATCCACTTAAGTAGTACAATTGAAATTGCGACTTTGTAATGTTGCAGATACCTAATAAAATAGGTTTAAAAAAAGGAGGAGGAGGGGGGTGGAAAAGAAGGTAAATGAAGAGAAGAGACTAAAGGAAACAGTACGGGAGACAAGTTAAAGAATAGGGTAAGAAAAAGATATAGAAAGGTAAGGGCCATAGAATAAAGAGTATAGAAGAAATACTGAGAACAGGGCAAGAATGCGGGGGGAGGAAGAGAAGGAGAGGAGCAAGATTAACTGCAAATAGTGATGAGATTCAAATAAGCAAAGTACAGTAGGTAGTATGGATAAAGGAAAGCCGGCACTAGAAGAAAATTGTATAGTGTTAGAGGAGTATAAAGGGTGGTATACGGGCAGTAGAGGGCTAAGAGGGAGTAGTAAGTTACCATAAGCAGATCTGGAAGGATATTTCAAGGTAAGCACACACCAACACTAGAAAGAAAAGGATATACAACAATGAGAAGTGGGTCATGAGGAAGGAAAAAGGAGAAATTACACAGCACTAGAGTAAAATACCTGGTGCAGAAGGAGCAGGAGAGCCAGGAGAGCTGGTTGAACAGCCGGCGGCTGAGCTACAATGCGGCTGGCTGGAGTTGAATAGAAGCGCTTGTGCGGGAAAGACACGCATGTGATTACATGGCAAGGGAGTCAGAAAGGACAGAGGCGCGCATGCGCAATAGGTCACACGGAGCGGGAATGAAACGATAGATGCAAGAACATAAGATAGCAAGACAAGGGTCATAGAAAACTTAAAAGGATGACAAAGATACAAAAAGGGTATTTTTAGGGTAGTATAAAAGAGGGACAGAGGAAAAAGTATAGAGAGAAACACAAATGGAGATAAAATACATAAGGGGAGAAAGAAAATGAGAAAAAAAGTGGAGCAAAAGGATAGTACAAATACTAGGATAACAAAGAGAAAACAAAGAAAAAGGAACCAACGTTAATGTAAATACTTAACATAGTGTCCAGGTCATAAACTACACGGAGTGAAAACTATAATACGTGCATGCATGACATATTTAAGTGTGACATATATAAACATGTCAAAATAATGTATATATACACATGTATAGTGGTAAATGAGTAGACTAGATCTAGAACAAGGATACTTATACGGGGATATCATAGGGTTCGAGCGTTTGTAACATATGAATCCAGAATCTCTCTCATTTTAACAACATAGCAGTGTAGTTCCCCTCTCTTTGTGGAACCGGGATCTGTTCGATTATTTGAAAATGTAATTGTGAAACATGGTGATTAATCCGATGGAAGTGGGCTGATATAGGCAGCAGGAGCTCCAAACAGCAAATAGTGGACTTGTGCTTTGAGACCCGATCCTTAATTTGCTAGGAAGTTTGTCCCACATAAGTCAGACCGCAGGGGCATTTCAGTAAATATACAAAAAAATTTGTTCTGTTTCTTACCAGTCCAAGGGTGCAAGAAGAAGTCGCCTTTGGTAACCGAAGAACATTGCGCACAGGACAAGCATAGGTGCCCTTTTGCTGGGTATGGAGGAAAGTTTGGTGACTGATGGTAGTAATGGGGCCAAAGTCAGCGGAAACCAATTCATCAATGTCAGGATTGGCTCGGGAGAGAAGGGGACAATGTTTACGAACTATGTGGTTAATTTTGTTGCAAAAGAGATGGCATTTTTGTATAAATGAAAGACGGTTGGTATTCTGCGGATGGGTGGATATTGAATTAGTAGGTGTCGGGGAGTTGCAGGTAGAGAGAAGATGTGGTGCAAACGTAGTGGACAACATTTAGAGAGGAATTTATTGGGGGCAAAAAGACATATACTACAAAAAATAAAAGGTTATGCACACCGGGGAGCGTGGGTGCTTTACATGGAAGGTCAAAGACCAAATAGACAATAGTGTAGATGTCCACAGCACACCACTAGATTCAAAGTAAAGCGATTTTTTATTTACAAAAAGTGCTATACAAAATATATTACCAAAAGACCCCTCCCCGATCCCAACTTGCCTGTAGCCGGTCACTCGCCAGAAACGCATTGAGGATATGTCAGAAAATTTTTCCCAAAGAGGTTATCCACAACATCTTCTCTCTAACAAAATTAACCACATAGTTCTTAAACATTTCCCCCTTCTCTCCTGAACCTATCCTGAGATTGATGAATTTCAACAACCACCACTGCAATGTTACAAAAGAGACAAAAATCTACAGGATAAATTGGTTTCCACTGACTCTGGCCCCATCAATGCCGTCAGTCACCAGTCAGTCCTGTAGAATGAATTTTGTTGTATATTTACTGAAATGCCCCTGTGGTCTCACTTATGTGGGACAAACTTCCCAGCAAATCAAGGATTGGGGCTCATAACATAAGTCCACTATTCGCTGTGGGGAGCTTCTGCTGTCTATACCAGCCCATTTCCATTGGCTTAATCACCATGTTTCACAAGTACGTTTCCAAATAATCAAACAGATCCCGGTTCCACGAAGAGGAACTGCTATGTTGTTAAAACGAGAAAGATTTTGGATTCATACATTACAAACGCTCGCACCCTACGGACTCAACTGAAGAATATGATATCACCGTATAAGTATTCTATATACCTCATTGTTTCATTTTCCTCGCTCTAGATCTTGTCTACTCACTTAGCACTATACCTGTATACATATGTTATTTTGACATGTTTATATCTGTCACACTTATATATGTCATGTATGCATGTAGTATAGTTTTCACACCATGTAGTTTATGACCTGGACACTATGATAAAGGGGTTGTCTCACTACAAGGATTGCTTTTTATGTTAAAGATCTTGCAAAAACAAGTCACTTTGCAATATGTGTCAATTAACGGTGTCCTACCTATAACTAGATATCCCCTCTTGTATGGGCTGTATCAGCTTCTCAGGTCACTATGGCTACAGGCTGTTCAATCTCTATTATAGGCTGCCAGCACTGGTTGCTATAGCTACAGACCTGGCTTCTACTGTCATTACGGTACTGTGAACAAATCTCGTCTTGATAGCTATTGCAATATTGTATTTAAAGGGAACCTGTCACATAGGTTGTGCCCCCCTTGCTGAGGGCAGCACAAGCTAGTGTCAGACCTGCTGTTCCCAGCGCTGTGTCCCTTATTTTGTAAGATGCCGCAGTTTTAGAGCATTTACCCCTCAAATCTTATTCATGAGCAGGTGTTAGCTTCGTCCACCAAAGGCTAGCACCGCCCACTGACAGTTATTCAACTGTTTCTACCTATTCACAGTAATAGGATTGTCAGTGGAGGTGGGCGGGGATAGCCTCCGATTGGCCGCGTCTGAAAATAAACTGACACTCTGAAGGACTCTTCGAATGACTCTTCGCTGAAAACTGTAGATTTGAGCATTAAATACACGAAACCTACAGCATCTTACAGAATAAGGGACACAGCCTGGAAACAGCAGGTCTGACACTAGCTTGTTCTGTCCTCAGCCGGGGGGGGGGGCAAAAAATATGTGACAGGTTCTCTTTAAACGATATGCATTTCATTGAAGCATGTTTATAACAATAATATAAAGTGCACGAGTGTTAACACATTAAAGAAGAATTTAAAGTGAACGCTACTATGTTTATTTGTTGATATCCTGAATGTTGTTTCTGTGTGACTAAGTAAGGGCTGGATACCCTTCTCAGGATAATTTAAATGATGTTATGATAAAGCTGGAATATTAATCTCTCACTATGGCTACAGACCTGTTCAATCTCTTATTATAGGCTGCCAGCACTAGTTGCTATAGCTACAGACCTGGCTTCTACTTCAGCTTAGTGGAAGCCAGTAAACACGCCCCTGAATTCAAAATGAAACCAAGAAAAAAGGACTGAGGTAAGATGAATCAATGTAGTGAGACAACCTCTTTAAGTATGTTACATTAACACTCTATTTTTCACTTCACAGACCAAAATAGTACCTGGCTTCTGGATTGGTATTTTTTCTTTGTTTTCTCTTTGTTATCCTAATATTTGTACTATCCTTTTGCTCCACTATTTTTCTCATTTTCTTTCTCCCCTAATGTTTTCAATCTCCATTTGTGTTTCTCTTCATACGGTTCCTCTGTCCCTTCTTTTATACTATTCATTACTTCCCCTTTTTCTATCTTTGCCATCCTTTTAAGTTTTCCACGACCCTTATCTTGCTATCTTATGTTCTTGTATCCTTCGTTTCATTCCGGCGCCATGTGACCTATTGCTCCTGCCCTGACTCCCTTGCCATGTCTGCGCATACGCATCTTTCCCGCGCACGCACTTCTATTTAATTCTGGCCAGTGGCATTGTAGCTAAGCCGCCGGCTGTTCAACCAGCTCTCCTGCTCCACCGTTCCTCCTGCGCCAGGTATTTTACTCTAGCACTGTGAAATTTCTCCTTTTTCACGGTGCATGCCTACCTTGCAATATCCCTCCAGATCTGCTTATGGTAACTTACTACTCCCTCTTAACCGTTTGCTGCCCATATACCACCATTTATACTCCTCTAACACTATACAATTTTCTTCTAGTGCCGGTTTACCTTTACCCATACTACCTACTGTACTTTGCTTATTTGAATCCTATCCTATTTGTAGGTAACCGTGCTCCTTCTCTCCTTCTCCCCCTCCCACTTGCACTGTTCTCAGTATTTCTTCTATACTCCTTATTCTATAGCCCTTACCTTTCTATATCTTTTTCTTACCCTATTCATTAACTTGTCTCCCACCTACTTCATTTACCTCCTTTTTCCTTTCCCCCACTCCTCTTTTTTCCCCATCCTTGACTTTCCTGCTTCCCTTTCTACAACTATTTTCTCTATACTGATCAATGCACCGCAATTTGTTATTGTACTATACTTACCGTTGATTCTGTTTTTCCCCTAGATGTCGTTTTGACAAAGGCATTAAGCCGAAACGTCAACCCATCCTGACATCTTGCATTTTGACACTTGTATTATTGATGCTAATGTTGTGTAGTATCATGGATCTTTTTCTAATACATTTTGTACAGCACTTTTCTTAAGTAAAAAAATTGCTTTAATTTGAATCTAGTGGTGTGCCGTGGACATCTATAGCAAACCCATAACTGGGCAAAGGGATTTGGTTTTCTGTCTCTGATCCCCCCGTTCGTCCATTTAGGACTGTCAATCACTGTGTGTGGGCTTCTCTCTTTGGAGTCCTGTCAAGATTTACTTTGCTTTTTTTTCTTATAAATCCTGCTCTAAATCATATAAACCCATACAGTGTTTCACAAAACTCCGCTTCTTTTCCCCGTAGAAAGGGGGGCTCTCAGAAAAGCAAATAAATTATTAGAAAGATTCCCTTTAAATGGTTGGATGACAGCGGACTGCTAAATCTGTATTCATTGCTCCTGTGATCACACTAGAATAGTATAGTGTCAGTGGCATAGATAAGTGCTCATGGGTCCAGGTACCAAGCAACCCCCTCCACGTTGCTCCCAAAAGCAAAGTTGCTTTTTTTTCAGCTATATTGCTGGAAAAGTTTCCCCCAAGTCTTTGTAGCTTGTGAGCAGGGCACTAAGATAAAGGGACATCTTTATTGTTCCTTCCGGGTTTGGAAACAGAACAATTACAATAAATTAAAACATAAAAGCACTCAAAATCATTAATCCGGACAAAAATTAGGGGACAGATATACAGGTCACATTGATTTTGGAAACTTTTACTAAAGCAATATGCAGTAAAGATTATTGTCCACATCCTTGGTGATCTAGGGCAGAAAATGTATTAAAGGGGTTATCTCACTACAAGGATTGCTTTTTATGTTAAAAATCTTGCAAAAACAAGTCACTTTGCAATATATGTCCATTAACAGTGTTCTATCTATTCTGAGATATCCCCTCCTGTATGGGCTGCATCAGCTCCTCAGGTTGCTACCTTTCTTTATGTGACTTGTTTTTAGTATATTTGATCATGAATACAAATAAAGTTCATATATTAGTTTAAGCTATTATGACTCAGTGGTTGCATTTGGATGTACAGTACAGTACACAGGGTAGCTATTACATCGACCAGCTTAATATAATGTAAAGATCTCTGGTGGTCCACAGTAGTGAAGAGGTTAAAGTCCCCCAAAATTTTTTATTAGGCATATTCCTGGAGGGCATCCATTGAAGGGGGTTTTTTTAATGTCTCTGGTGGTTTAGAAAAAACAGAGGTTTTAAATTTTTAAACACTTGAAAAAGGCGTAGAATATTTTTGCGCAACCTGTGATAACTTAATTCCCGGCCTCACTTGTTCTAGCTGAAACTTTTTGTTGCCTCCCTACCAGGGCCGCTGATAGGGCAGTACAGGGGGTACTGCCGTATTGGGTCCTGGCCAAAGTGTGAAACAAGGGGGCCCGCTGGCAGCGTTTCACACATCGGGGCCTGCCGCAGCCCGGTAGCGATCAGGGCCGCCGCGGCTCCGTTAACAGTGAACTGGGCAGTGGCACAATGAAGTTTCTTTATCGCGCCGCTGCCTCTCCTCGGCCGCACAGGCTAATAAGTAATAGGAGCTTCCGGAGGAGCACCCCCGCGCTGGCGGTGTGATGACGTAATGTGGCCAGTCTCAGGCAGAAGATGAAGACGCACGACTGGAAAGCAGGAAAGGTAAGTATTAGTGTTAATATTTTTATTAAACCTGCCTGCCTGAGGGGACATATATACCTTACTGAGGGGGACATATATACCTGCCTGAGGGGGCCTATAAACCTGCCTTACTGAGGGGGGCCATATATACCTGGCCCTTTTCTGAGGGGGGCCCTATATACCTGGCCCCCCGAAAAAGGGGGCAAATTTTAAAAAATTTTTGGAAAAAAAGCTTTACAAAAAAATTTCCTAAAAACCCATTTAAAAAAATACAAAAAAAAAAATAAATTTTTTTTGATATAACCCAAAAAAATTGGGGAAAAACAATGGGACTCCCAAAGAAAAAGCCCCAAAAAAAGGCCCTAAACCCCCCCCTTAAAAATCTTTAAAACCCCGCTTGGGTAATATTCCCCGGACCCCATTTTAACCCCAAAAATTTTTCCCACCCCCAAAAGTTCCCAAAAAAGCCCCAAAAAAAATATTGTAAAACTACTCACAGTTTTGTAGTTCCCCTTCCCAAAAAACATCTTTAAAAAAATGGTTGCCCGGAAAATGGCCAAAAAAAGGGGGGCCCCCAAAAAGCTGGGTAAAAAAAAAAAATTAAATTTGAATTTGCCCCCCGGGTTCCCATAAACCTTTTCAAAGGAAAAGGGCCAACCCCCCTCCCCGGGGTAAAGGAAAAAACCCCTCCCCCAATTTGTTCCCCGCCCCCCTCCCCCCAATTTAAAGGCCCCCCACATAATCCCCAAAAAAAAAGGAACCCCAAAAAACTTAACCCAGCTTTTAAAAAAAAAAACAATTTTCCCCCCAAAAAATTTAAAGGAAGAAAAAATTTTTTTAAAAAATTGGGGAGAAAGAGTTTTTTCCCCAAAAAAAACCCCGGGTTCATCAGGGGACCCCCAAAAAAAACAAAACAAAAAAAGGCCCCCCCAAAAAAAGGAGGCCCATAGTACGGTTTGGGAAAACCCCATTGGGAAAAGAGGAATTGGGGGCAAAACCCTCCCTTTTCGATTTCCCAAAGGGCCCAAATCCCCAAAATTAAAGACGAATTTTTTCCCAAAAGTCCCATAAAAAGGAATTTAAAACCCCCGAAAGAAAATTAAAATTTAAAATTCCCCCCTTTTGGGGGAGGAAACAACCCCCTTCATTTTTTACACCCAAACAGGGGGGTTTGGGGAAGCCTTTGGAAAATTAAAAATCCCCCAACAGAAACTGGATACGTTTTTCTAAAATCTTAAGGGGCCCCAAAACAATTAAAAGGGAAACCCAAAAGTCCCCCCCCCGAAAAAAAAAAACCCCACCCTAAACCCCCTATCCCCCCCCCCCCTTTAAAACCACAAACCCCTGACCCCCTTTTTAAACCCCCATACCCTCCAAAAAAAAATTTAAAAAAAATGGGCCCGAAAGGGGGGTTTTTTTTTGAACCCCCTCCCTTTCAAATTTAACTTTTTAACCCCTTGACCTTTTAACCCGTCCCCCCGGGAAAACCCCAGCATGGGCCAATTTAAACCCCCGGGCCCCACCCACCAAAAAAAAAATGCCCCCGGGAAAAAGGGGGATTTTTGAAACCCCCCCTTTTAGTTTTAACTGGGGCCCCTTGAAAAAAACCCTTTTCCCCGGACCCCCCAAATAAAGACCCTTTAAAACCCTTTAACCCTAGAAAGGGGGGTCAAAAATCAAACAAAAATCCCCCTCCTTTTTGGGCCCCGATCTTTTTAAATTCCCTTTTTTCCCACCCCCAAAAACCCCAAATTTTTGGGGCAACAAAAAAAGGCCCTTTAAAAAAATTTTTAAATTAAACCACCCTGGGGGGTTTAAAATAATTTTAAAATTTGGGCCCCGTCCCCCCCTTTGCTTTAAGTTGGACCCATGCCCCCAAAGACCCCTTGGGGGGGCTTTTGACTGGGAGGAAAAAAGGGGGGAAAGACTGCTTGGGGGTGGCCCGGGGGGCAAATTTAAACCCCGGAAAAAAACAGAAATTGGGCCCATGGCTTGGTTTTGTTACCCGAGATTCCCCCAGGGCCCCCCGAACCCCCCAGCGTGGGGCAGGCCTGACGGGTCCCCCCCCCCAACCCACGAAACCCCTGGCTTTGCCCCCGGTTTGGTTTTTCCCAAACACTGGAAAGGGGCCTTTTTTCTCAAAACCTCCCACCTCCAAGTCCCCCCCTTTTTGAAAAAACGGGAAAAAACCCCCAGCTTTTTTCCCCAAATCCCTTTTAATTTTCCCCACAAACCAAACCCCAGGAAAAATTTGAAACAGAAAAAATTGGTTTTTTTTTTTTCGACTTTCCTGTTTGGGGAAAAGCAAGGTTCCCGGGGGAAAAAAACCAAAAAGACAAAATTTAAAAATTTTTTTTCCCTTTTTTTTCAAAACCCCCCGGGGCTTTTAAAAAAAAACTGCCCCATTAGACCTTTGGGGAAAAAAAGATTGGTTTTTTAACAAAACCAAACATACAAATTTGGCCCCTAACTTTTCCCCCAAAAATGGGGGGGGAAAATTCCAACCCCATTTGGAAAAAAAAAACTTTTTTTTCAAAAAATTACACGGGAAAAAGAAAAAAGAAAATTTTTTTTTCAGCAAAAGAAAACCAACCCAAAAAAAACAGGTTTTCCCCCAGAAAATTTTTTTGTTTTCCAAATTTTTAAGGGACCCAAAGGGGGGCTCTTTTAAAAAAAAAAACTGGGCTGCACCCAAAAATGCAATAAAACTATTTAAAATTTAAAAACGGGGTTTAAAAAAAGGTGGGTTTTTTTTGCACCAATGAAATTAAAAACCAAAAGTTTCCCCAAAAAATTTTTTGTATCCAAATTTAAAAATAAAAAGGTGGCTCTTTGAAAGAAACTGGGAGACAAAAAATAAAAGGTACTTTTTTCACCTCGGGGTGCGGGGGGTGGGGGCTGGCCAAAAATGGTTTTAAAAAAAAATCCATTTCAATCAGGGCTCAAAGCAGAGTCGGGGCTGCCCAATAACCCCCCTCCTTTCCCAAACCAGCCTTTCTGTCTGCCCCCCCCCCCCCTTCTCCCTCTCCCGGTAGTGAAACACCCCCAGATGTTTTCTTTAAAAAAACCCCCCCTCTGTCTAACTAAAAACTTGAAATCTCAAAATCACCTTTATTCAAAATTTTCACAGTTAAAAGCACAGTTCCTGTATGAATAAGGGGAAGAACTGTGGGCTCTGACTGAAAAATGGGAAAATTTAGGAGAGATTGCCACTTTGCTTTAGTGAAGACACTGAAAAACCCGAAAACTGAAAGGGGAAATTTTCTGCTATGCAAAAGAGCTCATGTGATTTTTCCCCGCCCCAAAGACAACCTTACACATCACAGTAGAGTCGCACACCCGCTCACCCCCGCATATTTAAGCTGTTTTTCTGGGCCACCAAAATGGCAGGAAGCGCCCAAATGGGGGCCCCCCCTAGTTTTTGGTATCTGCCGATTGTCACCTAAAAATATCCCCCGTGATCGGAAATTCAGCCTAAAAATCGTGCCGGTTTCAACTTTGAACTAATCGCTCATCCCTAGTGGTAGCCACTTGATATATTGATAATTAGGACTACATTAAATGGCAAGTATAACTACCTATTTATACTAATAGCTCCACCCTATCCCATTCAAATGCTCCAATAGAAGACCACTGTCTATAAATAACCATAACATACCTACAAAGAGGTTCCAGGTATGTTGTGCTTCAGTAATGCTACAATAGATATAAACATCCAGGACGCCAAGGCAGCTTCCGGTTCCGGCGTTTTACCCGCCGATACACACACATCATGGCACATGTCCGCTACAGTGCACACCGGCCCGATCATGCCGGATGCCACATCCAGAACGCTACGAACACTTTCGGTCCCAGCGTCACAACTTCCGTCGTCACTCAGCATTTTGGAGAAATCCCCTCATTTGTATCATGATATTTATGTTAGTACCACTGATATATTTTTATTATACATCTTATTCTACAAGTTTATATAATTATTGTGGAACGTTGCTATCTTTTTTATTTATAATATACATATATCATTATATCCTTATATATGATCATTTTGGGTACTGTAAAGGGGTCTTACTTCATAGTGTCCCTTCATTTAGTTGGGGGTGTTATAGAGGTATTATATATGCAGGCTGTGAATATCGTCAGTCGCAGAGCCAGGACCGGAAGTTCGGGGACGCCGGAAGTTGTGACGCTGGGACCGTAAGTGTTTGTAGTGTTCCGGATGTGGCATGCGGCATGATCGGGCCGGTGTACACTGTAGCGGACATGTGTGGAGATGTATGTGTATGGGCAGGAAAAACGCCAGAACCAGAAGCTGCCTTGGAGTCCCGGATGTTTATATCTATTGTAGCATTACTGAAGCACAACGTACCTGGAACCTCTTTGTAGGTATGGTATGGTTATTTATAGACAGCGGTCTTCTATTGGAGTATTTGAATGGGATGTGGTGGGGCTATTAGTATAAATAGGTAGTTATACTTACCATTTAATGTAGTCCCAATTATCAATATATCAAGTGGCTACCACTTTACTATCGGCTTTTGTGGCTTTTGCGTTTTGTTTTTCTTCCTATATGTGGGGGCATGTATTTTTTATAGCTGGGATTTAATCCTGTTTTGGATTATGTGAGGGTCTTATTAGGGTGAGCCAACGATAGGAGGGGTCGTCCTTTATCAGGACGGGTGCTCCTCCTTTGACAGGTATACAACAGAGCTATCATATTTAATTTTTTTCTTTACCCAGCTGTTTGGACCCTCTCTGCTCATTCCTGCACCATTTGTGAGATCTGTGGAAAGGAGGACTACAAAATGGTGAGTAGTTTTACAATATATATTTTGACATTATTGACTTTTGGTGTGGGATAATGTTGGTAAAATAGGGTCTTGGATATTACCCAAGAGGATTTAAGATTCATAAGGTGGTTTATGCTTCTTTGGTTATTCTTTGAGTGCATAGTTATTATTCAGTTTTTAATGTATATCAAAGTATGTTTTTAGTATCTATTACTGGGATTTATGTTCTTTTTGTGAGCTGTTTTTTATTATATCCTAGAAATTATTGCTGTCTTTTTGTTAGAGGACATACACTCCAACCTGGCGGTCCCACCGTTTATTAGTACATACACTAAACCATGCTAGTAACGGGTTGGACCCCTTTTTGCCTTCAAATCTGCCTCAATTCTTCGTGCATAGATTCCACAAGGGTGTAGCACAGAAGACGGGCTCAATTGGAACCAAGAGGGCCCAAAGAGTGCCAAGAAAATATTCCCACACCAATGACAACCACCACCACCAGCCTGAACCGTTGTACAAGGCAGGATTGATCCATGCTTCTCAGGTTAGTAGTACGGGCCAAATTCAGACCCTTAACCATCCCGAATGTCGCAGTCAGAAAATCGAGACTCATTCACAGGACCAGCAGACGTTTTTTTTCCTAATCTTCTACTTCCAATTTCGATGAGCTTTGGGCAAAATGGAAGCCTCAGTATCCTGTTTTAGAGCTGAAAGGATGGCACCCGGTGTGGTCTTCTAGCAGCTGTAGCCCATCTGCCTCAAAGTTCCGCCGTACTGTGCGTTCAGAGATGCTCTTCTGCCTACCTTGGTTGTAACGGTGGCTATTTGAGTCCCCTGTTGCCCTTTCTATCAGCTCAACCAATCTGCCCATTCTCCTTTGACCTCTGGCATCACAAGGGCATTTCCCGCCCACAACTGCCGCTCACTGGATGTTTTTTTTTTATCTTTTTCGACCAGATTCTCTTGAAACCCTTAGAGCTGGTTTGTGCTTGAAAAAAAGATCCCAGGAGATCAGCATTTTCTGAAATACTCATGACCAGCCCTTCTGGCACCAACAACCATGCCACGTCAAAGGAACTCAAATCACCTTTCTTCCCCAATACTGATGCTCGTTGAACTGCAGGAGATTGCGTTACCATGTCTACATGGCCTAAAGCACTGAGTTGCCCCCATGGTGAATGGCCTGATTAGAAATTAAGTGTTAACGAGCCTTGACAGGGTGTACCTAATAAAGTGGCCAGTGAGTGTATATACCTGCCTGAGTGGGGCCATATATACCTGCCTGAGGGGGCCTATATAAAACCTGCCTGAGGGGAGATATATATATACCTGCCTTACTGAGGGGGGATATATATACCTGCCTAACTGAGGGGACCTATATACCTATAAGTGAGAATTCTAAGATGTGTATTTGGTAAATTCTGCAGAGACAAGTTGGGGCCAGGAGAACCAATTCTTCCAGCACTGGTTCCTGATCCGGGTGACATTGGAGCTCTGGTGGTGTCCCCGGAAGAGACGTTAAGTACGCTAGCGGACAGATGTCCCAGAGATCGTGCCAGCCATCCATCTCCCAGGAGCAAGTGAGGGGAATACACCATTCACTTCTTACACTGTAGTGATCTGAGGGGGGCACATAGTTTGTTGCTGTAACTCTTTACTTTCCTGTCTGGTTTGCTTCCTGCAGAACTTTCTGTCCAACTTTTTACAATTACAGAAGGTTTTGCAGGATGTATGGTTTACGCTGCTAAAGGGCGACCTACCTAACCTAGCTACCTACCTAATCTAATTGTGGCCAGAGGCAAGGTTTAATAGGGGAACGCTTGAATGACAATTCACTGCAGTACACAAGTACCATAGTATATAGTACTAGTGATCACTTGTACAAATACCCAGGTGAGACAGGAAAAAAAATATTTAAAACTACATTGTTTTTAAATGTTATCACTATAAAAAAAAAAAAAAAGCATCTGAATTGTGTCTTTGTGTCGGTCATCAAACTTTTGCTATAAAATTGGAATTAAAGGTGGAAAAGTCATCTGCACCCTAAAATGGAAAATGATGCAAATAAAAATCCTTACCCCATAACAACTTATCCCTGACACAGCTCAGCTGACAGAAGAGGTTAATGTGTTTTACCAGTTTTTTCTTAGACCAATAAACACTCTATAAGTCTTATCAACGGACCCACAAAATAAAGATTAAAGCGACATGTATGTACAGGGCCCTGGCAGAAATCTGCCATCTTTTCAGCCTGAAAACTGCCGCAGCCCCGTTCGCTATATGTCTACATCACCCGTATGCCAGTATCAGGCACATTACAAAGCACCTGTGGCACTTTGTAATGCGCCTGATATCGGGGCGAGTGGTGGAGGCAGGGCGCACTACAACCGTACAAAGCTATACATTTATAGCTCCAGTACGGCAAATACAGCCGCATTACTACTGGAACAGGTAAAGCACTTTAAAAGTGGTTTACCCAAGCCAGAAGTGTCGTCTTAGTGCTAGAAAGAGCTAAATCTATGACCTGCAGTAGAACAGGTTCATAAATCAGGTGCATTCTACACTATTTATATGTGCACAAAAATTAGTGTCTAAACGCCAAAAATCATACGTGTCGCCCAATGTGTCATTAATATCACATAGTAAGTTTCCACAAAAATAAACCCCAAAAATGAGTTTTTCTCCGTTCACCCGATTTATTTATTTATTTATTTTATTTGGAGGGGAGGGGAGGGGGGGAGGTAGGACACTTTGGCTGTATGGGGCCCTGAAATTCCTGATGGTGGCCCTGCTCCCTACACTGATCGTAGAAATTGGTGTAGGGAAGAAGAAAGACGACTGTGCAGCTGTAAAGCTATACAATCTCTGTATGACTAGTGTAAGGTGGCAACAGCAGGAAGGGTGTGCAATGTAGTGTACATCCCGACCAGGGTCCTGGCATGCACCTTTCGGTGTCCAGACACATGCCCCCAGGGTAAGGAGCCTTGGGGGAATGAAAGGCCAAAGTTAGATGGATGTCGACAGTATAGACTGTCGACATATGTTTAACACATTTAATGTTAGTATGGCTTCAGCCATTTCCTGGTTCGGCCTTTCAGTGGGAGTGAGCATAGAGCAGGGTGGGTGCTCACTCCCTATGGCTCCACTCCGGGATTTCCCTGGAGTATATAAGTCAGCAGGTAAGCTGACTATGGTGGTTACAACCCCTGACTACCTTGAAGTCTTGGGTGGAGACCTGCTGGAAAACCAGCAGGGAAAACTTGCAGACGGTCAGTAAGTTGGTCTATGTTAGTTAGAGCCCAGACAGGCAGGTGTTTGTTTTTGTTTGTGCATGCCTTGCACTTATATTTCTGTTTGCTGCTAATAAAATACAGACCCGTTTTTTACACCCAAACCTCTCTGCTCCCCTGAAAACACGATCCCAGAGCCGCTAAAGCTCACACTAGGCATAACAGTTTAAAGTAAAATTTGCACTTTTCAGGAAGAGGTATTAGTGTGGTAAGGTTTAATGGCCCGGTAGCAATCTGACCCCTATAACTATGCCAGTATAGGGCCCTTTTGGAAAGAAACCCCTTCTGTAATTAGCATTGGAAAAGGTTTAGAAGAGAATTAGCCAGTTTTATGCAGGATTTATAAAGGAGAGGCTAAAAGTTAAGGTGTTCTGGTAATACCAACATTTCTTATTTAATTAGAGGGAGTATCTTACAGAGAAAAAACTTGGTGGTTTTAAAAAACTATGTCCAATTCCCGGGGGTTCTTTTCCTGCCCCTATAAAACTTAGAAAGAGAAAATCACTCCTTAGGGAGAGTGCCTATATAGGCGTGTGGAGATTTGAAATTGCCTTTTTGAATTCCACGAAGCATCTGCATATCACAGAACTTACAAAGACATTTCAGTTTCTTTGCACACCTTTTCCTTTTCTGTATTTAGTACTTTGCATTCTTGGAAAGACATGATCATGGTATAAGTGGTTTTCCACAGTTACCAAATATGTCTTAAAGAACTTTGTTTTTTGTTTTGAGCATTCTTGTATTTCCTTTACTAGCTTAAAAGAATAAGGGACAATGCCTTGCTATAATGTACTTAGCCTCTTCTGTTCTTTTAAACAACTATTTGTACTTGGTTTTTTGTCGTATATTTTTTACTAAATATTTTATGATGCAAAAGTGGAATGTGGTAATGGACAGAATGTATCTCTGAGTACTTGAAGAATAAAGTGGAATAGTTTAATGGGAAAAAGTAAATAAAATGAAAAAAGACTTTAAAAGTTTCATTATCGATCACACCGATATGTGTTCCAGCTTTAATGACAGACATGCCTACGATAAGTATTAGGGTATGTTCACATGGCGTATTGGATCCAATTTTGGATCCGTTTTTAGACCCATGTTTTGGACCCTAAACGAACCAAACTACACATCTAACAATGTGCAGTGTGATTTGACATTGCTTTCAATCTAAAGCACGCATTGGCGTTCAAAACGAGTGTCACTGATCCTTGTTTTACTTGTTTTTTCTGTGGTCTTTTATCTGTTCAAAGAATTGTATGTCAATTCTTGATCCGAAAGATGCAGCAGACACCCTATTTAAAACTTTTGGGGGGCGTTCCCGGCGCCAAAATGTATCCAAAAGGGTTTAATTTTTTTTAAATTCCCCAAAATTTTTTTAAAATGATTTTGATCATACTTGCCCAACCCCCCCGGGTTTTTGGGTTGTCACTCCGTAAATTTGGGGGCCTAAGAAGGTGTGCCAAGCTACCGGTGAAGGGGGCAGCAAACCCGGGTGAAGGGGGTATTTAAACCCGGGTAGAAGGGGGCATTAACCGGGTAGAAGGGGGGGCAACCTGGCTAAAAGGGGGGGCAACCGGTCAGGGTTCAATTTGGGCACCGAGTATTACCTGTTGGGCCAGTTTTGGGATATCTCCCCTTCTCCCCGGATGCTGATAGTGATCCCCCAGTTTAGGAACTGGGTGATGCCAAAAAACCCCAATTTAGCTTTCTTCAGAGCCTTCCAGGTGGGTGGGGGTGGCTTTTCAAGGAGGGTGTGGCTTACATTCAAGATGGGCGAGGACATGCAAAATTTTTTGCGTGACGCGCATAGCGCGAAACTCCTTAAAATCTCCCGCTTTCTTACTTTAAAAATTGATGTTGTTGTTTGAAGACAAACAGACAAACGTTAAATTTTGACTTTTGCAAAGCTTGAATAGCAAAGTAATGTCAGAGTAAAAAAAATTATAAAGGCACTGAAAAAAGACTATTAGGGCATATGCAGATGCAGCAAATTTGTTGCAGAAATATTTGCAATTTTCCCAATTATCCATGTTTTTGCTGCAGGAACAACTCCCATTCATATGGAAATCGAGAGGATTTTAAGTTGCAGATATTTCAGCAAAAAATCTGACACATACATTTAAAATTATAGTTTAGGTAATTATAGTTAATAGAAGCTCCAGAGCAGTAGTGTGCAGTGCTAAGTGCCCCACAGCTAAACTGTTTGCTGTTCACATTTTCAAAAATTTTTTCTATACTTCCATTAACCATAGCAAATGAAAATAAAGTATGCAGTTTTTTGATGGTATAATTCAGCATATAAATATAGCCCAAATTCTCTGTAATAAATCATAACAAATAATGCTTACTTACTTTAGGAACAAAATATGCAGAACTAGGGCGACCATAGGGAAAAAAAAGTTAAATAAATGTAGGCCCCATGTTTATACAATAAAGAATAGGGAAAAATTATGGCCTTATGATGAAAATGTTTGTTCGAAGACTTTTTTTTCTTCTCAAGAAACCCATTCAAACTCATCTTTCATAAAGTGCTCTAAAAATACAATTCATACAGGGCCCCAAATGTTCCAAAATGTAGAGTCATTTTACATAAAAGTAAATTAAAAAAAACCCTTTAGGGCGACGGTTTATTGCCATGTCGGAAACGCATGTTTCGCCATTTTCGGCAAATTTTCGCCATTTATGTGGTGGCCCAGGTGGTCATATATCCATGTAAAGTCCCGCTGGCCTCGCCTGTGTGGGGCTCAGTGCGGAACTTAGGCGCAGTCGGGGTGACCCATTTTCGCCGTTCGAGGGGGTGGGGTCCAACATCATTAAAAGTCCGCTGCCCCTCGCCAAATTGTGGGGGGCGTGGGGACTTAGGCGCAGAGGGCTGCGCCCTCACATGTATTCCCTTTTTAGGGAAAAATGGAATTTAAAAGCGAGAAAATTTATTAAAAATGTCCGTTTTCGGATTGGGTAATGAATAAAAAAAAAAGCCTTTATTTAAAAGGGGGGTTTTAAAACATTCTCTGGGAAAAAAAAAAACTCAAACCCCACAAAAAAAAAAAAGTTAAATAAAACCCCCTTTTCCCAAAAAAATTTGCGGCCCCTACATCAGGGGAAATTTTGGGGGTTGGAATTGCCCGGGAAAAACAGTAATTTTAAATTCTGAAGCGCTTTCAAATTTGGGCGGAAAAAACCCGCCAAACCCAAAAAAGGAAAAGGGCGACAGGGGGCCCCTTTAAACCTATGGAGAATTTGGACCAATCAAAATCAAAGGGGGGACATTCAAAATTTTCAGTTTAAAAAATTTCCCGAAAAAAGTTTGGTTTTAGTAGCGGGTGTTGGCTATCTTTGGCCCAATTTAGACGCGAGATAAATTGTCCCCTTTTTATTATTTGGCCAGAAACGGGGCAATGAAAAACTGGCTCTCAGGGCCCTGGATTTTGTTTTAAAAAATCCCTTTTTTTATGTGGGAAAAAATTATCTTTAAAAAAAAGCTGAAAAAATTCTTAAAAAACATAAATCAATTTAAATCCCCAAAACGGTTTGGGCGCCCTCACCCCGGGGCTACAAACGGGAATTTTGTTTAGAAAAAATTGCGGGGGAAAAACAGTAATTCAAATTTTTTTAAAATTCTTTCATTGGTCGACAGTGTGATGAGCGTTTTACGTTGACTATCGTCAGGGGGGTCGGATAGTCGTTATGGGCAATTATAAACGATTTCCAAATAGTCGATAATAAAATTATCGCCGTTTTTGCCCAATTTAAAAGTCTATGGGGGACCCAAAAAAACCCCTTTTCATTATTACCCCCAAAACAAGGGTGGAAAAGTTTGGAATTAACACTCCAAAAACGGGTCAAATGGAAAACTCCCTAATCTTAGGAAAACACACTTAGGTTAAAAAAAGCCCACAGAAAAAAGTCACAGACCTTTCACTTTTTCCCTGTCTTTACCACAGCATAAACCCTTTAAAAACCTGATAACCCAAAAATTAAAAGGCCCAAAAGGAAAGTATGTTTGAACCTCTTTTTTTCTTGAACTGGAATTGAATACCCCTTTGCCCGGGAAAACGCAGCATGAGCCCCCAAAACTGCATGACCCCAGATTTAAAAAGTGCCGGAAAAAGGAGTTTTGAACCCCCCCTTTTTTTAGTTTCACGGGGACATTGACTATATCTGCCCCTGTACCGCAAAAAGGGCCCCCTAAACCCCTTTTTTTGACCCAAGAAAAAAGGGGGGAAATTGCTATTTTGTACAGGGGACGACATTTGTTTACAAAAATTTATTTAGGGGGGTTTTTTTTATAGTTTGACATTTTCTTTTATATCATTTTGCTTTTTTTTCCCAAAGTGTTGTTTAACTTTCAACATTTTCCCCCTCCCTCCCGGGTTTTTAAAGGTATTTTTTAAAAGTGTAGATATTTTAAATTCGTCCACACCCCCCCAAAAAGTAAAAAAAAAAATGTCTAAATCCCCAAAACATTCCCTTAGTTGAGAAGACATTTCCCCCTCGGGTTTTTGAGAGGGGATTCAGCCAATCTTTTTAAAGGGTTTCCCTTTTTTTTCCTCCAAACCCCTTTTCAGTGTTTTGGGGACAGACACCCCTGGAGATAAAAATGTTTGCGACCCCATAGTGACTCCCAGCCCCAGAAAATTTTAAGCCTCAAATTTTTCCCAATTTGTGCCCAGCCCTGGAGCCCTTTTTGACACTACTTAACCCCAACTGAAATCATTTTTTAAAAAACGATTTTTTTAAGAGAAATTTAAAGGGCTCTCCTAAATTCCCCCAAAAAGGGTTTGGAGCCTTTTTTTGTTTTTCCCCCGTAAAGCCATCTTTTAAACCCAGGGGGTCCAGCTGCAAGGGCCAGGTTTCCCAGTGGGTGCAGTGAGACCCCAGGCTAGCGTCTGTCATCTATTAACACGGGGGGGCCAGCTGCCAGGGCAGAGTTTCAGTGGGTGCGGTGAAAAGCCCAGGCGGCCCCCCGTCTTTACACGGTAAAAATGCCCTCATGAAGGGAGCAACCCAAAAAAAGTCGTGCCCGAAAAGGGGTCGGAAAAGGGAAGTGTGAGGGAAAACCTCCAGCCTTCCCCCAAGGTTTCACCCGTCAAGACCTGGGTAGCGCTTGCCCACCGTTGAGTGCAGACCAATTGAGCTTCCACTTGGAAAATTTTGGTGGTTAACGCTTTCTGTTCCACCCAAAGGTTTCCCTTTTTTTTGGCCCTTCTTTTTTCCATTTTACTCAAGTGCTGGGGAAATTGTTCTCTGGGTTTTTTGTTCTTTTTTCCGTGGCCATACTCCCCTGTCCCCCTTTAATTTAAACCCAAAATCTGGTCAAATTTCCTGTACCCCCCCTTGTACAATTCAGGGGGAATTTTTTACCAGCTATTTTGTACCCTGCAAGTTTTTTAGTAGTTTAATTTTTAGGGAAAAAACCCCAAATTTTTTAAAAAAAAGGGTGGGAAACCCACCATGTCTTTGTTTCTCTTTTTTAATTGTATTAAATGGGTTGCTCAATTCGGGATTGCTAGCATGTTAAAGATCTTGGGAAAAAATTCATTTTGCAATATGTGTTTCCATTAACAGTGTCCTCATATTCCTGTTTTTTGACAGCACCTCCAAACCCTTGAGCCCCCCTTTTTGACAATTTTTGAAAAACAAATGTCTGTTAGAAAAAAATTTTTTTTAGAAAAGGACCTTTAGTATAGTGATTTCCAGCAAAAAATTTTCCCCAAAAAAAATTTTAAAACATGACCCTGACCATTTTGCAAATTTTGAAAAACAAAAAGTCTGTTTTGAAAACAAATTTTTTTTTGAATAGGGGCCTTTAGTTTTTCTGCCGTTCAAAGCCAGCCAAAAAACCCAAAAAAAATTTTTAAAAAAAGGACCCTTTCTCAGCCACTATTAAAAAATTGTGATGGAAAAAATGCCCTTTTTGAAAACCACCCTTTTGGGTTTCCCAAAAGGGCCCCTAATTATGCTGGGATTCACAGCAACATGACCTCAAAACATTAACCCAAAGCGAAAACTTCTAAAGATAAGAGAAACAAATGGGGAAAACCCGGGTTGTCATGAAACCCTTTCTGTTTTTTTAAAAGTCTCCCCCAGCAAAACCAGCAAAAAGAACTGTTTGGGGAATGAGAATAAAAAGAGAAGAAAAATCATTTTAAAAAAAAATTTTTCAAGAGGGGCCATTTCTGTTTGAAAAGGGGTTTTGAAGTTTGGGCCGGCAACCCAAACGGTGCCCCCAGCAATTGGGGCCACAACCCCATCAGAGATCAAAGCCTTTTATTCATCTTGAGGGAAAGGGCAAAAGATTTCCCCATTATCTGTGGAAAACCGGGTTTCGTTTTTCTGAATGAAATCCTCATGTGATGAAGGTTTTTTCCCCTCAGGGGGTTTTTACGCTGGCCCGCTGGGCCGGGAAAAACACCTCTTTGGCGGGGGCGTTTTTCCCCCCCCACCCCGGGAAAAAAAACACCCCCTTAACCCCCAAAAAAAAACCGGGTGGGGGAAAATTGGTTAAGTGGGCGGGGGTGTTTTATTTTTCCCCCCCCCCCCCCCCCAATTCCCCCCCCCCCCTTTGGGTTTGGGAAAAAAGGGGTTAGGATTTTAAATTAGGGTTTGATCCCCTTTTCCCTTCCCTTCTTGGCCCTTTACTGGTGTAGTGGTATGTTGTTCCTTCCCTAAAAGGGGGGGGGAAAAAAACAGGGGGGGGCAAAAGATGGTTTAGGAAAATTTGGGGGAAGGGTTTTTCCCCCATTTAAAACCTTTATTTGGGTGGGTGGAAAGGAAAGGGTTTTAGTTTTGTTTTTTTTTACCGGGGATTTTTTCCCGGAGGGTTGGGCCCCCAAATAAAAGTTGTTCATTTTTATGGCCTTAAAAGGGGAGGGGTATGTTGGAGGAAAAAAGGGGGCATTTCCAAACACTATGTGAGGGGTGGGGCCCTTTTATTTCCCCAAACCTCGGGTCGAGGGGCACCTTTGCACACTTTTTTCCTTTTTCTTCCTTTCCCCCACCTCAAATTCGCGCCAAACTCTTTCCAAGGCGGGACACCGTTTAAAGCGGTGTCTTTTTGGGGAAAAAAACCCCCTCCTCCTCCGCTTCCCGGCACAGCTGCAACAAGCCCTTTACTTTTCCTTTAGATGATGCACCCTGAGATGGGTCCGCGCCTTACACCCAGCCCTGGACCCCGAACCCCTTTCCTAATGAAGACCGGGTAAAAAAATTTGGGAAAAAGTCGGGCCTTGTGGATTCGATGGAGAGAAAGGGCCCCACGTTCCCCCATCCCGTCCCCCGTTCCTCCTCCGCGCTTGGGGGGGCCCTGATGTTTAGAGTGTCCCAAAGGGTCGTTTTCCCGAAAATAAAATTTACCACAATTGTCATGCTTTACAAAGGGGATTGGGCGCACCCGGGGCCCCTTTTTGGGGGTTTCTTCAAAATTGGCAAGGATGGTGCAGAGTTTTTCCCTGCCTCCACTTTTCGGGGCTCAACACCCCCAGGTCCGCACCGGGGTTTCTCGTCAGGACCCTGTGGGCACTTCGTACGCCTTTTAAAGGCAAAAAGCGCTTTCTCCCAAATCGCTGGGGCATGTGGAGGTGGGGGAAATTCCCGCGTTGGGTTTCCACGGGCAACAATGGGGGACGGGTTTACGGGGGGCCGAGTTTATGCTGGGAAAACCGCCAGGCGGGGCGAAGCAGGGTGCCCCCAAAGGCGGAAAATGCGAACTCAGACCTTTGAGCCCTTTCCCCAGCAGGGGGTCCCGCCCCGGGGGCCCCTTTAGAAATTTTTTGGACGACAAGGGTTTTAGGCATGTGCAAGGGAAGGGGATGTGCTCCAGCCTACCCATCTTTAAAGGGCGGGGGCAGCAAAATTTTTGACCGTTATCGCCCCACCACCCTTTCCTGGACAAGGCGGGCCACAGCCCTGGGCCTGTGTGTGGAGGGCTCCCAAAAGAAATTAATTTTAAAAACCCGGGCCTTTGGGGGGTTTTCTAGGCCCGTGATGCCAACCGAGGATTTGGGGGAAAGAAACCCCCGCACCATCTCTGCGGTTTTGAAGAGCATGCCCCCGGCCTGGGGAGCCCCCCGTCACCACCAGGGGTATCCACCAAACTCAAATCAGTGAGTTTGGGCACAGAGATAAAGCGGCCTTTGGGCCCTGCTTAATAGTCCCTGTGTCGGTGGTCGAGGGGCTTTTCCGGCACAGATGCAGACAACGCGCTTGAAAAATTTTTGATGAAACGTGGCCTTTGGCCCGGGCAGGGACGACTTTTTGGGACAGAAAAGCTGCTCGGCATTGGTATTGGGGGCAGGTAAGGGCCCGGGTGTGGGGAAACCCCCCTCTGGGGTCCCACCCAGACGGAAAGGCAACATTTCCCAAAGGGCCAAAAAACCTGGCAAAGCCCACATTCCGGCTTTTGGCTTTTGGGGTGGTTTGGGTTTAAAATGTTTCTTTTGCTCCCAAACTGGGGAAAACAGAAGGCTGGTTTCTAGACTGGGGGCTGTATTGGGGTGCGGTCGTTTAAAATGGCGGAAGGGGGGAAGGGGGTGGAAAGGGTTCTGGTTTGGGGCTGGTGGGGACTCGGGCGACGGGGGGGGGCGGGGTGATCCCGATCATGACTCTGAGAGGGCATGGGGCCCGAGGAAAAAGCTTTTGGGGGTGGTGGAGGAGGAGGGGGCGG